>ML815066.1:157621-172087 GCA_009831015.1 Picea engelmannii
ATGAGATCTTCATACCTAACTTCTCTCCTTGTCCTTATCTTTGATTCATACATAGACTTTTACTTCATTAACATATTACAATGTTTTCATCATATATCACAAATAAGATTTAATTCTTCATATTCCCCCTTAACGAATACTTGTGATTCGATCTTCTCCCTTTTTCACTGGTCTTTTCAATTGGTCCAATCTTCATTTTCTTCTTCTATGCTCTTTGTCTTCAATCTTCTTTACTCTGCGATTTTTTATCTTCTATTTTCATCTTTTGTCTTTTGCAATTTTTATCTTTGGTCTTCTTCATTCTTCATCTTTAGTCTTCTTTAATGTTCATCTTGTACCTGCAAATAAAAACATAGTGTTCGTTGAAGTCCATATAAAAAGGTCACCATCCATTGAAATACATGGGTCGCTAGTTGTTGTATCTGCTAGTTCTTGTGGAATTTTTTTCTCATACATGGTTCAACAACAATTCTTGAATCACAACCTTTTCACTCCCCCTTGCATCATCATCAATCATAATCTTGGGTTTTCTTTGGTTTACTCATAACCACATCCTGGGTTTTTGTGGATTACCCTCAATCACTACTTTTCTCAAGTGGTTTCGACTTACCCTGAACCATTCATTACACCAAGTGGTTTCTTGTTGACCATGAACCTTCATTTGTCCTGACAAGTGGTTTTTGGTTTACCACAAACCATCAACTATCAAGTTATGGAGGTATACATGCCTTGTCATGGATCACATCCATTACATCATCATTTGTCTTTAGATACAATTTCAAATACATTTTCATTTTGAGCCTAATCTATTCCTTATACAAACATAGGACCATGACCATCTTCTTTTTTATCATCAAAAACAACTTTAGCAAGGAGGATCATCAAATTTCTCAGGGATTTTATTTTTCATGGATTCATTGCTTTTGCATCTCGATTTTTGAACACAGTACAGTTTATTCTTACCTTGCTTTGCTTCATTCTTCTTACTTTTGTTGCTTCAAACTTTCTTCTTTGCCCTTGTCTCTTTTCTTTTGCCTCTTACTTCTTTTGTCCTTGTGTTCTTTCTTCTTTTTGCATCTTGCTTGTACTTTCCTTTGTCACCTTTTTTTGTCATGGAGTTTGCATCTTCTTCTTTCTTTGCTTTCTTTTATTAGCTTCTTCGCTTCTTCTGTCTTTTTTCCATCTTTTGCTTACACTTGCAATCTTCTTCATGTAACTAGAATCCATGCATACAAATATGTTTCCTTGTTGGGTTGCACAATGTCCAACAAGGCGACCTAAGACTTTGGTTTGGAAAACTTAATTGACACACCATTGTCACTATAACACAACTCAAATATCGACTTGACTTTATGTTGCTCCAAACTTTGACTTGACTCGACTCGAGATATGACTTTGACTCCATTAACTTAGTTTTGGCTTCAAATATTTGAATAACTTCAACTCAATTTTTTTTACTCTCTTTACTTTGGCTTTGTTTCCACTGGCCAAAACTCTTCAACTTTGACTCCTTATATTCATAAGCTCACTTGTCTTGACTTTGCAAATAACAAGCAATAACATTGACTTAATTGGCTTGGCTTGAGTGCCTTACATCAATAAATTTGAACTTGATCATGCCTTTAAGCTTGAGTTGTTAGGTAACACTGATCATGCATCCCTTTTCATCTTTTTTTCAACAAGTTACAATTGATTTAAAATCATTGACATATTTTGACTTTATGTGACCATGTTATCACCAACTTTACTATGACCCACGTGCTCATTAAAAAATGTTCTTAACAAGACACTTCACAATTTTAATTTGACCACTTAAAAATGGTCCTTGTGGACCACCCGTGCATTCTTTACCTAGTGACATTTGCATTCTAAACAAGAAATTTTCATGCATTCCTTGAAGATTGTATGTGTCTTTTTTAAATTTTAAATATGGGACTACTAGCTATTTTTGTTCTCTTAATCTTGTTCAAACAATCGTAGTCACTAATTAAATTAATTCATAATGGAACACAAGGACAAACTTTCATTACCTTTATTCATAGTGTTGTCTTTTTACTATCTAGTTGCAACTTCTTTGTCTAGTTGTCACATGGCTCCTATTTCTTAGACTCTTTCCCACTGATGATTCATTGCTCATGGGTTGTTGGGCATTTTTCTAGGTGATATTTTTGTTTCTTGCACTAAGAGAATTAAAGCTTTTGGGTGGTCGACCCTTGCTCCAAGCATTTTAGCGTGCTCCCTCACTTGTTGGTTTGATCTTCCACGTGGCCTCTCTTGTTCTGTAGCTCTTCACATGGGGATAGGCTTTGACTACAAGCTTCCATCCTTATCTTCATATCTAACTATCGAGTAGTGTCCTTAGATCTAATTTGCTCTGAATTCATTTTCTATGATCATTGTATGAGGAATTTGGCATAGGTTCTTTTATATTTCTCTACTTGAATACGACACAGTTGGGGGTGCCTTTGCTCAACTACTTTGGTGTCRAAGAATTKATAATGTTACCAATATTAAAATTAATGGTCGTATTTATGGCGATCTATAGGCATTARGCAATATGCACTTGATAGATTGTTAGACCAAAGATCAATCTAATATTCTTAATCGGTTTGAAACTTGAATAATTTGGTGTTTGACTTGACTGACAATCTTTTTGAAGCAAATCATCTCTTTAGTAGCTTTTGATGACAACATTTTTCCAACAAAACAAACTTTGAAAATAAATTCTTACACACAATAGCTCACAAGGAGTAGATGTCTTGTACAAACAACATTCTTCATACAGATACTTATTTGACAATTTGGCCTCTTTCGAGGTTGTCTTCCATGTCTTCTATAACAACACCTTAATTTTGAACAACTGCAATAGATCTAGGTTTGCCATAAGCAACATATCTTCTAGACTATTTTATTCATTGCCATTGGTCTCCATCTGCTATTCGATTAATAGATTTTAGTCAACAAATGATCAACGAGTCAAAATATAACAATGTTGAGGTGAGTCTAGTTAAAGTCCCAAAATTTATACCCTGGAAGGAACGAGTCCTTCTGGCTTTCATTAGAGCTCGACTAAGGCCTTCCATTACTAGGAGGAATAGGTATGTAGATAATGGACAACCTTGGTGAGGCCCTTGACCCGATCTGAAGGAGGAGGATCTAGCACCATTGATTAATATATCAAAGGACATTGTATTGACATAGGCCATAATCCTCTTGACAATTTGCAACTCAAAGCCAATGTGAAGTAGAAGAAGGTGTAGATATAACCAGGAGACTATGTCAAAGGCTTTTGATAAGTCTATTTTAAAGACCACCACTTCTGTTTTTGGGTTTTTACTGTGGGAATACCCTCTTGTGCTGCACTAATGGCTTCATGAATGAGCCTGCCCTTCAGAAAGCTGAATTGTTCTTGAGATATGTAGTTGGAGAGAAGTGGCTTGAGCCTCATAGCAATAATCTTTGAGTGTATTTTGTAGAGGCATCTACATAACGCAATGGGTCTAAAGTCATCGAAGGAGGAGGGAAAATTTGACTTTGGTATCAATGCTATGAAGGTGGAGTTGATGTTGAGCTTTAGCTTCCTTTCAATTTTGATTTCTTCTATAATTTTGAGTAGGTCTCTTGCCACGCAGTCAATTTTTTTTGCAAAAGTCAGTTGTCTAGCCATCGTGGCTTGGACTTTTGTTCTTTTTGAATGATTCCGACACATCGCTGAGTGCTTCCATGGAAATTTCTCTGAAGAAGTCCTTATTTGCTGCTTGGTTGACCATTCTTGGGAATAGTGCTAGAAGTTCCAACATATTGCCAATCTTTTTTTTTTTTTTTGCAAAAAGATCTTTAAAGTGTGCCACACCGAGGTCAACTAATTCATCAAAGCTCTTTTTCTTAGTGCCATGAGGGTCCTTTAGTTCCCATGTAGTGTTGTAGTTT
The DNA here is from genome assembly GCA_009831015.1 of Picea engelmannii. Taxonomy (NCBI): domain Eukaryota; kingdom Viridiplantae; phylum Streptophyta; class Pinopsida; order Pinales; family Pinaceae; genus Picea; species Picea engelmannii. The sequence goes on from ML815066.1 coordinate 161,552, forward strand.
TTCTTGTGGTTTGCGATTTTATGGAAGTATTTTGGGTTTTGGCGCTTGCCTCCAACTAGAGCGCACGACCCTTTAAGTGCCAGGCTTGTTCATTCTCTAGAAGAATAGTGTGTCGTTTGGCTTCCAAAAGCTTGCAATGATCCTTGTCAACAGTTGACACCGATGAGGAATCAATCTCTAACTCATATTTCTTCTAATTCCTTTTCAATCAGATTTATTTCAATGTCATTTGATTGTTTGTGTTTAGTGGCCCAAACCGAAGTCTTCTTTTTTAGTGAATGTTGATTTTGGACAAAATGCTCATTGGTAGATAGATCTTTGTCCTCTTGAAAGGGTGTCCATGTATCATGAACCAACTTTTTATATTCCTCTATGCTGGCCCAGCCTGAGTTGTATTTAGAAGGCGAACCCAGCCTCTCCTCTGCGCGTCCAAGTTCTAAGAAGATAGGCTAGTGGTTTGAAAAGTGGATTGGGCCCACCCACGATCTATAATTGACCAAATCTTGAAATAGTGACTCCTATGCTAAAAACGTGTCAAGTCTTTTATGTATGCCTTCGTCCTTGCCTCTATTGTTGTACCAGGTCGACCTCTTCACTATCGGTTCCACATCGATCAAGTTGTGGGATTCTAGTTTGTCCAAGAAATAGGTGGAATGTATATCTTGCCTCCCTTACATTCCCCATACGTCATCCTTGTTCACCGTGAAGTTGAGATCCTCTCTAGTGATTAAGCTATCATCAACCACCAACCTGCTTGCAAATATATTGTTCTAAAAGGCCTCTTTTTTCTGGAGTACAAACCATATGCATTGAGAATAAGCAGTCAACAATACAGTTCAAAGCAATAGATTTTGTCAAAAAAGGCCAGAGTTGATTGAAAAAGAGTTAGTGAGTTTAACTTGAGGAGAAAGTCTTGTAATTAATCTATTAGAAAGTCCCGAAGAGTCAGTACCAATAAAACACCAGCTTGACATCATGCATTCAAGGTCACAGGGAAAGGAGTGATAACAACCCATGGTTTCTTGTAATACTAGGATATCGGGTTTGGATTCTTGACAAAGTTTGGGAAGGGATAATTTTTATGAGGAATCCTTACAGGGTCATTCTTGCTCTAAGGACCCTAGTGATAAGTTTTTGTCTACCTTGACAAACCTCTATGGAGGCATGCTCTTGTGCATGTTTGATAGCTGATTTTCGGCCTACTTTTGGCGGAGTTGTGCATGTTTGATAATTGATTTTCGACTTACTTTTGGTGGAGGCCCAGATTTGATAACATCCTCACCTAAACCCCTAGAGAAGCCATAGCCAATGGCTCGAGGATGGAGCAGGTAAGGGATCTCTCCCCGAAGAGAGTGATTTTGATTGTGACATTATAGCCCCAAAAAGTATGGCAGCTTGTTTATAGGGAGGCTCACTAGAGGGGAAGCCCTATGCCCACATTTACCTTCGAGTCATTATCTACGGTCAAGATGGGGTTGACCATTCTGGAAGGAGAGGGAGGCGATGCCCTTGCTCGAACCTTGGCTTCATTGTCAGAAAAAGAAATGCAAGTTGGTAATGGAGGGTAATTCAAGAGGGACTCACCATTATTAGAGCTGGTGCACTTGATGCCCACACATTTTCTAAATAGTTATGTTGCATGTCGGAGAGGTCGAGTTCCTTCGTCAACTTGTCCAACATAGAGAGCATATCAACATTCAAAGTGATTGAGACAGGAACGACTCCAGGAGATTTTTCTTGTACTTTTGCATTGACCTCCTCTCGAATCTCCACCGAGGCCCTATCTAGTGCCATGTCTATGCTGATCGAGGAGTGAATGGTTTGAGTGTCGCTAGAGGATTTTGTAGACTTTTCCACAAGATGTGGCGAGATGTCTTGACCACTCGAAAGTTTTGGCCTATGAAAGCTCATAGAATAGTCTGCATGAAGATGCTCGACGCTGTGACAGGAGAAGCATTTGAAAGTAAGATGCAAGTAGTCTAGTTGTTGGGTATATTTTTTATCCCCCAACATGATGTCCGTGTATTCATAAAGACCAAGTCGAGAGTTGATATCCACTAGAATTTGAGCAATAGAGCGATAGCTTAATGATTTATACCTTTTATCAGTGATGATGAAGGTGTCCAACACATCTCCAATCGCTTTTAGATCATTGTCTGACCATAACTCAATAGGGAGATTAGGTAGTTTGATCCAGATAGGGAGGCTGGAAAGGTTTTCCTCTTTCACGTCGAATAAGGGGTCCCGTGGCTTTGAACATAAGAGATGTTGGTACCAGTACCACTAACCTCCTAAAATGTTCTCAACATTAGATTTTGATTTGAATATGATCCCCATCTAGTCTCTGGAGAGGAGATGTCAGATAGCTAAGTAACTCAATGGCCCCCCCATTCTTGCCCATCCATTCTGTAATTGTTTTGTGTGCCATCCTTTGGCCCACAAATTGGCCCACAAATTTGCCCACAAATTCGTCAAGGTTTGCAATCTGGGAGATCTTCAAATCTTTGTTGACAACCAGGGTAGCTTTGCCTCCCCTCGATTTGATAGTTGTGCGTTTCTTGCCTTCACTGTGATGAGAGCTTCCTTTCAAATCGTACATTTGCACAGGTGCGAGAGAGTTCTCTGAGTATTCTCCTCAACGATCTTAGTCGAGTCGTTTGCCATATGTTTGGAGTGAAAAGGTGGTTTGTGGGTCGGGATATGGGACACTAGTCGATGGTTTGTGTCCCCCAAGGAGCTGGTACAGTGACTTAAAACCGTTTGACAATGAACTTGGTTGGGAGATCCCAAGGTGAGTATGTGGTAGGACTTTGGAAGGCGATTTGTGCTCTGACCTGGCAAGAGGGCCCTCAGATCCTTTCGATCCCCGAGGGCAGAAGCTTCCAACGTCGTGTGATGAGCCCATTGGATACAAATCGAGTGGGAGAAGATATTTGCTTTTGACAAGAGATCTTTAGAATAATCGACCAAGGGTTTGTATCCCTCTATCGCAACCCAACAACGATCTCGAAGTTAGACTATTGTGCCATGCATGTGCCAACATCTAGGGTTTGCAGGTTGTTGCCAAAGTTAGAGGAGCATGCCATTGTTAGGGTTTTTCTTAACTCATACAACATACTTGAGCATATCAGATGGATCACCAATAGGAATAATCTAACATATATCTTGTTCAATGTTTTCATCATATATCACAAGTAGGATTTCATTAGGCTTAACAAGAAGCAAAACTTGTCTTATGAGTTTTAGTAAAGGATTTGTTCTGCACTATTAACCTTATAATAATAATAATAATCTATTTTTAAGGTAACGACCAAGCCAAACACCAAACCTGAGTCATTTTGAGTCTTTTGGAGACAAATGTGCTTTTGACTTCCAAGACTATAATCCCTACGAGGTGGAGACAAATGTGCTTTTTATTCCCAAGACCATTTGATGTTCTTACCCGAGCTTAGGTAAGATTTGGGATGTCTAAATTGTTTGTATAGTGTTTTTGGGTTGCATTTACCATTTTTGGTAGTTTCCTAAAATTTGTGAGAAATGTCTTTGTTTTTAGTAGGATATGATTTTTTTTGTTTTAATTAATTTTAATTTTTCGCTTGTTTAATTGTTAACATTTTGTCATTTGAAAAGAAAGGCCTATAAATTTACCTAGAGTCCAAAGATCTTTAACGCAAAAACAATACTCAAGTTATAAATTGTGTATTGTTTTATGTGGGTAACTTTGAAAATTTTATATTTTTATGTGAAAGATGATGAATCTTATTTTTTGATGGAGATTTCCTTCATGTTTTTTGGAAAACCATTTCTCAACATTGTCTCATTTTTTAGCATCCCCATCCCCCTTTTTCTAATTGTTTTTGAAGATGTCTACCCCATTTCTCCATGCTAGGTAGTGTAATATGAGTTGGATCCATTGTTGTAACGTACCCCTTTACCAACAAACCCAAAAATTTGCTCTGATACCCAGCCCCAAGCTGGGCCATGCCACACAAAATTCCTTTTTCCAACTCTGATACCATTTAATTAATAACATGCTTTGCATATGCACCTAATATGCAATGCAAATAACATACAATTCGTGCATAAACATATACATTTAAAGCATACAAAATTAACATAAATGTATACATATTACTCAACAAAATAATACACACAATAAATAGCATAAAAACACAGATAAAATACACTTATCTTTTAATGGTAAATCACTAATTGTGTGCAAACCTATGAGTTTCCTCTTGGCCAGACTCGGTTGTTCATAAACTCTTAGCAGTAGGTCACCCCCCAACTGAGGCTAGAAACTCCACCAGGGAAGGCTTCCTAAGCTAGACTAAGGTCTAATAACAACAAAATTGCTTAGACTAAAGTGCCAACTCTAGAAGTCAGCCCACAACCTCTCATTCCCCACAACTTGTCCCACCCTAGGAAGTGTGCCCCTTCTTTGCTCAACAGTCCTTTGATTGCTCCACTTTCCTTTTGAGCTTCAGCAACAGAGCGGATAGAAAGTCTTAGAGATAAGTAGTTGCAGCTTGGCACATAGGGAATCATTTCCCAGCAGTTCTCTCAGTCGGAGAGAATGCTCACGGGTCTGACAACCTGCATTCTTTAGAATGCACACAGGCCTGCCAATCTGCTTCTTCAGCACAAATTACCCAGGTTTGCTGGTTACAATCAACTTTGTAGCTCCCATGTACAAGTATGGGTGATGATGGCAGGAAGGTACGTATGGCAAGAGTGAATAGTGAGAATGATGAAAGAATTCCCCAAAATGCACTGAGTCTCCCAAATATATTTGCATGCTCCCAACTTGACACTTGTCATGTTGGGAACTACATGGGCCCCCATGTGGTGATACGTTCTCCAGAGTCCACACTTAAGAACTTATGATAGATAAATATCCCACACTTTAGACTTCTAGGAAATATTAATATAATATTCCCTTGGGCTTAAGCCCCCTTGGCTTAACCCCTCTTCCTAGACTCTTAGCCCCCCTTTACCTTCTAGTGGAGTTCTAGCCCTCCATACTCTTTTGTTTGATTTGGTCTGCAACAGTGATGTATTTTATTAATAATATGAGTGATAATATTACGATGATAGGCTAGCTGGCCTTTTAGCATATAGGCTCTCTGGCCTAATCACACGGTCTCTTTGGCCTCAAAACATATATAAGGAGGCACTCTGGCCCAAAATGTCTTGGTTTATCAGCTTATATGTACAAGGTCGGCCTAGGGGTATTACAATTGTGGCAGTTTTGAAGATAAAGTTCTAGTGATTGTTAAAATAAATGTCAGATTGTAGTGGTCAATTAGATATTAGTCATAGGCATCAATAAAGTCCCTTCAACTTTAGGTTATTTTATGTTTTATTTCACTTTAGTCTTTTTTTTGGTGTATTCCACATTCATAAAGTGGATTCACTCAACTAGCTAGTGACTCTTTATAAGAAAGCTTTCGCTATCTCATTATTAATGCAATCTTGGCTTCCTTTATGTGTTTGTGTTATCTTTACATGGTATCAGAGATTAGCGTTCTTGAAGCCATATCAAGAGTCTCCAGCCTTTGAAAGACTAGGTTTCCACTCATGCAACGTAAACAATCTGGATACCATGGAGTCCGTGCGAGTGTGAAGGCCTAGGGACCATTGTCAGAAAAGATGGGTTGAGGGATCATCAACATGACACATCAAATTGCCGAAAGGGCTTCGAATCATTTGAAACTGGGATTGATTGATTTTTGGTTTTAAAAGCTAGGTTTGAAAAAGTCTTGGTTTTAAAGCAAGGTTCCAAAAGAACAAATAGGGGTTGTAGAATTATATAGATTTAGGTGTACGAATTATGTATTGTTGCCATTGGTCGTAAAAACAACTGCAATTTAGTTGTCGTTGTATGGAATCAACCTGCCATCTAGCAATCGGCTGTACGAGCATGGAATTGGGCTGTATGATTGTACGGATCAGCCACAGGGGGGAGAAAATCATTGTGTGTACTATGTAGTATGAACTGTACAAATTTATAAATTTTAGCCACTAGGACAAAATTGTGGTCATACAACATTGTGTGGAAGTTAGCCATCAAAATTTGACCAGCATAGACTTGTTTTAAGTGCAATTTCTCTGATTTTTTAACAATTCAGATGATTTTGGAGCAGGTTGGATCTGTTCTTACCTGTATTGTTTTCTAGATTTGCAGATCTTGAAGTTTTGGTTGTTGATTTTTTGGGTTTCAACAGATCCAAGAAGAAATTGATGGCTTTTGTGTTGGTTGTTATCAGATCTGATTGGTTTGGAGCTATTTGAGAGCATATTTGTCAAGATTTGTGTGCTTTTCTGCTGTTTGTGAACAGATCTGTGGTTTATAGGGTTGTTTTTGAGAACATTTGGGAAAATCTGCGTGTTATTTTTGGGCAGATTTATTAGAAATCTGCGTGTTTTTTAAGTGATATGTGGCTGCTACAAACACTTAGAGCCAGTATCTAGGTGTTCTTACTCTGAGATTACAGATTGAGGGAAGGAAGAATAGGTATTTTCAGCATTTTACTCTGTTTCAGTTTATTTTTCTGCATTTTGACTTATATCCATGTCCTCTTTATCCAACATCATGTTGGAAGGCTGCTAGATTTTCCTTGGCAAGATCTACAATATGTGGAAGCAACGCCTGTTGGTCAGTTTAAGTATAGGTGCATGGCTGCTGTCATTTTCGGTAAAGATACCCAACCAATAGTTGTGGGTCGAGACTAGGACAAGTTTGATTGGCGAGACATAGAAGTAGTAATGTTGCTTAAGTTGTTCGTGACATTTGAGATGCATCTTGACGTCTAGACAAGGAAGACTTCACTAGGGATCTGGAAACATTTGAAAGATTTGCAAGAGGCTTCATACAAAGGTAGAGCTTTTTTCCTAAAGAATATGTTGTTTTCGATCACGATGAATGAGAGTGCATCATTAAAAGAGCACTTACTCAAGATCAAGTATATTAGAGAACAATTGGAGGCTATTGGTCGAAAGAGGAGGACCAGGTGGTAATCACATTGAAAAGCTTATCGTGTGCTTATGAGCACTTTATTGAGACCCTAAACATCACCTTTGAATGTTGACCTAAAGTTTGATGAGTTGCGTAATAAGATCTTACAACAGGGTGGTTGGAAGAAACAATTTGGTAGTGGTAGTGAGGTAGAGGGTTCAAAACATGCCTTTGCAACCAATGTCAAGGGCAAAGGCAAATGGGAAAAGAAGAGAGGCAAGGCAACGATGAAGATGCAACCAAGAGCTTGAAGACCATTATCTGCCACAATTGTGGCAAGGTGGGCCATATGAAGAAACACTATAGAAAGAGGTTGGTTGATAAAAAAACCCATCAGGGAGTCTCAATAGAAGGCTCTTGTTGTAGAGCATATAGAAAAGAAGGAACAACCTTATATGCATTCATGGCCAAGTGGCTAGTAGATTAGCTTAGGTCATTTGCTTGTTACATCGATTCAAGTGCATCACGACACTTCGCCAAAAGGTAGGATTGGTTCATAAAGTATATTGTTTGTTCCTCCGAGGATTCAATGATCTTTGATGGTGGGGAATTGTACATAGTAGTCGATAAAGGGAATGTGTATATTTCCTTTGGAGGGAAAATGTTGGTTTTTCTTAATGTGTACTATGTGCTAGACATAAAGCTTAATCTACTATCAGTTAGTTAGATTATGAGACATTGCCCCTAGCTAGATCTCAACTTTAGCAATCACAAATGCTACATAGTTGACAAGGAGACCAAGAAGACTATTTCTCTTGGTGTGGAGGACCATGGGCTGGTTGACATTGGATAGGTCAAGGAGCATGCTTTGGCAACGAAAAGTGTATCAAACATCAATACACTTTGGCATTAGTGGTATGGGTATCTTAATTTAACCTATCTCTCTCGATTATCTCGAGAGAATTTGGTAGTTGGACTTCCTCACATCCAACAACAGATTCAGGGTGTATGTAGAGCTTGCCAGGTAGGGAAGAAACATTGAGTACCATTTGATGAAGGACAAGCTCAGAGAGCACAAAGAGTCTTTTAGCGAGTTCATGTAGAGGTTTATGGACCAGTGAACACAACATCATTCACTTGTGTCAGGTATTTCCTTATGTTTGTTGATGACTATAGTAGAAAAATGTGGGTGTATTTTTTGAAATTGAAATATGAAGTGTTTAATGAATTTCAAAAGTTTAAAGAATTACTAGAAAAAGAGTTGAGGTGTTACATTACCACTCTTAGGTTTGATAACGGTGGTAGAAGAAGAGTTGGGTTGTCATGTTACCACTCTTAGGTTTGATAATGGTGGTAGAAAAAGAGTTGGGGTGTCACATTACCACTCTTAGGTTTGACAATGGCGGTGAATTTTGTTCAAAAGAATTCAATAACTTTTGTGCTAAACATGGATCCAAAAGACAATTTAATACACCTTGCACTCCACAATATAATGGAGTGGTTGAGAGGTAGAACGCTACTATCATAGAGATGGCTTAGTGTATGATGGAGAACAAGTGTGTTCACAATATGTTTTATTTTTTAGGTTGAGGCAGTGTTACTTCTCATGTTGACATGAGTTGTAAATGGTCTTGTGTAGATTGGTGTTGTGATTCTAGCCTTCAAAAGGTGGGAATGGTGGCAGAGGTTGTTTCACGTGTATATCTTTTTTTTTCACAAATCTTCATCATGGTGGTTACCTAGTCACTTTCTAGTCACTTTCACTTAGTGTTGCGTGGTTGTCCTCTAACATAGTGATGAATTTACCTAGTTCCTTTCTTATTCATGTAATTTCCATAGTTTTACTTAGGCACATTGTTTATTGCAAGCATATTATAACTTTTTGCTAGGTAAAATCCACTTCCTACATACATTTCAACACTTCTCGCCATTTTACCTAGGAGATTTATGTATCATATCACATCTTGACATTTTCCCTAGGCAAAACCCTAAATTACACCTACATTCCACTTCATTCCAAATCTTAGGAGATGCATGGCATAATTAGCTTAAAATACCAAAGTCGTACTTTATAATAACTCAATTCTTATATTTTCAATTTTTCTATAACACACTTGATTGTTTGGGGATATTTTAATTAAAAATTTAAAACCCTAAATCCTAAACAATAAAGTGCTAAAAGAAGTATTGGTCTTTTAGCACTTTATTGTTCTAATTTTTCATTTAAACCTTTTCTTTAAGTTTCACTTTCTAATTGGTCATTAGCAGTTGTAACTTAAAGTCCATGTGGTACACATGGGACTAGGCACTCCTTTTGATATGTATTGAAGTGGAATACTAGCTTATTAATACTGAAATGTTATAATTCCCCATTGAGGTCTAGTTCGCTAAGATTTATTCCTAAATTCACTAGGGAACATAACCTTACGTCCATGGGGTACACAACTTAAGTTAGTACTTCCCCCTTTGGCACATATGTTGAGGCAAAAACATGTTACAAAAAGCCAATTCACCCATAGCCTCATAATATCCTACTTCACACGTGATAACCTTTTCATGATACATCTTTATCCTTTGACCCAAGTTTTGAGGATTTACTTGGTCATCATATGTTTGACTAGGAGCTTCTTTTACATGCACCGTAGGGTTCTAGTCTGCCACTTCATCCATCCAACTCTTCTACCTATCCACTCATGCACATATCCCTAGGTGCTGTGCTCCACTATGAAGACTTGTCCACTTCTTGCATAACCTTATTCACAACTTGCATACATGTGAAGTGACTAGTGATAAAGACCCATTTTACAAGTGTCAAGAGTGCTTATTCTAGGGTGATAGCTTCAAGGTTGACTTGGTCAAAGTGGACAAAGTGGACAAAAATGCACAATTTTTAGGGCCGCATTACTTCATGAAGGCATATTTTATTATTTCTTGGTCAAAGGACTTCTAGAAGATGCACTCAAGCATTACATTTGGCATTGGCATGCATTTCTAGAAAAAATATCCCATAATTGAAGTTATACACTTGGTAAATTGTTCATCTATTTGGAAATTCGCCTAAGGAGTATTATTATTATTTGGAGGTGGTTATTTCTAGAAAAGTACCCTCATCGTGGAGTTTTACTCTTGGCATTCATGCACACCATTGGAAGTTCACTCTACGTATTTAACTAAGCCTTATTATTATTATTTTATAGAATGAGGAGGACAAATGACACTCAAAAGTTGCATTTGCATGAGCTAGAAGGAGGAGAATGACACTTGGCATCACATTCCTCTAGTCGATTTTATTTAGTGTTTGCCATGGCTTTTTGAACTAATTCACCCACTTAGGTAGATTTAAATATTTTTAATATTTTCCTTGGAGAATCTCAAGAGGAAAATAATATTATATTGTAGAGGAGTTGAGCTAAAATCTATATAAGGATTTGCTCACTCCATTTGCAACATGGATTGGATTAGTGTAGAATAATGGGAAGAAGCTTGTCTCACATTTGCAAAGCTATTGTGTTATTCTTTAGTATTTGTTCTAGGGTAATCATAGAAGGATTTGAGTTTAGTTTAGGAATTATCTATTA
>ML815066.1:173544-206381 GCA_009831015.1 Picea engelmannii
CTTTTGACATGACTGATCTAGGCCTCCTACATTACTGTGTAGGTGTAGAAGTTTGGCAAATGGGTAGCAGTAGTTTTGTCTCACAAGAAAAATATGCCAATAATTTGCTTGATAGGTTCAGAATGACAGATTGCAAAATCTCGTGCACACCCATGGAGAAAGGGTTGATACTTTCAGTCATGACCAACTCTAAGGCAATTACTGAGTCAGTCTATAGGCAACCAGTGGGGAGATTGATATATCTTATAATCACTAGGCCTGATTTGAGTTAGGTCGTGAGCTTCATTTCCAAATTCATGACAGTGTCAAAGGTAAAGCATTGGACTGTAGTGAAGAGAGTGTTGAGATATGTGAAAGGGACACATGACTTTGGCATTGTGTACAATAGAAGCAAGGACCCTAGGTTATGTGGGTGTACAGATTCAGATTGCGCAGTTTGTGTGGATGATAGAAAATCGAACTTTGGATATGTTTTCAACCTTGGCACAGGTGTAGTCACATAGACCAACAAGAAGTGGTGTCCAGTAGCCCTTTCATTGACGGAAGCAAATTATCGAGGAGTAATGAAAGGAGTGTGGTTTGGCTTAGGAGGATGCTTTTAGACATGAAGATGCAACAGATAGGATGAACACCCCTATTCTCTAACAATCAAGGGATGCTCAAACTAGCCAAGAGTCCAGTTTTCCACGAGCATACCAAGCATGTTGAGATACATTGACACTTCAGCAGAAAACTTGTAGAGGATGGATCTATTGAGTTGCAGTTTTGTCCCATAGAGGACTAAATTGCAGATATTTTGACCAAGTCTGGGTCCCAAAAAACATTTAAAATTCTGGGATAAGCTTGGTGTAGTTAGTAGATTGACTGTTAAGGGAGGGTGTTAAAGTAAATGTTAGATTATGTCCTCACCGTTTCCACAATCCCTTTACATGTGCATTTAGCGTATCAAATGTTTTTGCATGTAAAATAGTTCACAGGTTATTATCACAATGCATATGGGATCTCTTTAGCTTGGAATTTAAAAAATTATAAAGTAGATTTTACTTTTTGCGGACTTTAGAATATATTCTATTCATTTCTCCCTTAAACCTGCATGTTTTATGTAAACATGCCAAAATTGTGTGAATGTGTTGTGTGTCTTTTTATCCATAATTTTGATCCACGATTCTCATGCATTTTGCTAGGGGTAACGTTCACACTTACCACAATGCCTCACGCCTTAGTTGTTGCACATATATGTTTCCTTTGAGTTACCCTCATAATATATGCATATGCAATGTCACATGACTACAGAACCCTACAATCCATGTTGCATTTTGGTGGATGCCACAATTGCAATTGATCTTCTTTCTATTCATGACTTTTATGTCTGGCATACCTTTATAGGCGGTCACCTTTCATGTATGGCTGAACATTGCACATTTCAGGAATCTGCAACATCCATGATGCTTATAGCTGTGTAATAATTTTAGCAGGTCTGTCATTTTGGGTAAAGCATTTACACAACTATAATCCAAAATCATCATGGATGCTGCATATTCCTGAAATGTGTAATGTTCAGCCATACATGAAGGTGACCGCCTATAAAGGCATGCCAGATGCAAAAGTCGTGCAAAAGTCATCAATAGGCCTGAATGATTTAATCTGCGTCTGCCACAGAGTTTTCATCAGTGTTGCAAATATTGCTGATATATTGGCAACATTGTGATATTCTCAGATTGGCAATATTATCACCTAAAAAGATCGTGCTTTTTTCAGACCTTGAATATATTGCTATATATTGCCAAAATATCGAATGGAAAAAATCACTAGGTAACTTGTCTGCCTGCTGGTGTGGTGCTAAATATACTGAGATCGGAGACGATATCTCCTTGGGGTCTCGGAGAAGTAGGGTGACTCCCTAAGTCACCTGGTTCGAGTTCGAGTTCGACGACCTTGAAGTTCGAAAAAAAATTGACAGTAAAAATTTTAGTAATAAAATTTTGAAAATTGTATAATATATATTATAAAATATGATAGATATGAAAATAACATGTAAATAACTTTGAAATAGAAATGAAATTAAAAATTTTAACGAAAATAAAAATAAAATTTAAAAACATAGGCAATTAAAAAATTATAAACTATACCTAATAATAAAATATAAAATATGTAATAAAACATACAATTAAAAATAAAAGTAATAATAAAATATAAACATACTTTTAATTTTTAATAATATAGTAATAAAATACAAAAGAAAATAGCGGGCCACGACCCCCGTCGAACCTTAACCCTATGTTCTCAGTTGTTACTATGGTCACCTGTGAATGAACCTTGGTCCTTCTGTTCATGTACAGTAGACTGTTTCAATTGCATTTGGATTTTGGCCTTCAGGAACGAAACTACTTGCCTCATGCTTGGAGGATTGGACTCTGGAGTGCGGTGTTGGGTGGAAGAAATGATACCAGATGTGGAGGAAGGAGGAAGTAATTTTTTAACCCTCCAAAATGATGCTGAATTTATTCGAGGTTGAATTCAACTTAAGATTTGAAATTTGTTTTCAAGTTCGCCAAACTTCAATGATTTTATTCGATTTATCTTGAAATTCGGCGAATTTCGAATTTTGACCTTGAAGTTCGCTGAATCCGTTGACATAGGTGACTCCTTGGTGGAGGGCTTGTCGACTGTCAAGGCCTCACTGATCTGAACTTGAAATTCGTACTGCTATAGGTGTGACTCTTGGTGCTTCTGTCAGACGGCTACTGGGAAGAAAGATGTGATCATTCTGGTGGTGTTTGGCCTTGGGTGTTTGGACTTCTGTGACTCGCTGACCTTGTACCTATACCAGATGAGGAAATAAAAATTACAGTTGACAGGGAATGTGGATTTCTATGGTGAACTGAGGCGTATAGTTATAATCTGCCACATACAGTAACTATCATATGTCATAGTTATACGCTCTTGTTTATGGTGGATGGAAAGATGAGACAGAAATTAAAAGATGGGAATGGCTTATAGTGGAACAACAAAACATAGATGTGCCCAGGTATGTATAAACTCACTTGAAGGAAAAAGTGAGTGGATCGTCAAGCTATTGGAGCAAAGAAGTAAGATGCAGGTTGATGGAAGAAGTATTCTGATACTATGTGTGTGTATTCCTTTTTGCACTGATGGAATGAAGAAGAGGATGGGTAGATAGTGGGAGCAATGCCTGAAATGGAGAGCTCTAATGTGACTTGTAGTGGACCCAAGTAGGAGATATTAATTAATTCATGTTTGTTACGATGATAAATATGCCCCCTTCAAACATCTTAATGGTTATGGATCATGATCAACTAATTAGACTTGGAAATTGGCTAACATTTATTTCCAACAGAATATTTTCTGTTGGCGAGAGATTGAAAGCTTCGAAAACATATTTTTGCAGAGTCAGTTTATCCTAAAAGTTAATGCATGAATGCATAATATATGACATTCTTAATTTGAGTGTGTTGATGTGATTTTATCTGCAGTGTCTAAATATATCTATGAAAAAGCTTACAGTACATTGTACATTTACAGATGATATCTTAACAGAGGAACAGAATGAGTTGGTGGAGTCGGCTGCTGAAATGTTGTATGGTTTGATCCATGTCCGTTATATTTTAACAAGCAAAGGGATGAATGCCATGGTCAGTAGTGTTGGAAACTTTGTGAATATTGTGTTTTCTAGGAGTTTATGCTAATTCGTTGTACAACCCTGATTTTCAATTTGATGCTTCTTCTGCAGCTGGAGAAGTACAAGAATACTGATTTTGGAAGATGCCCAAGAGTTTACTGTTCAGGGCAACCGTGTCTCCCAGTTGGCCAGTCTGACATTCCCCGGACAAGCACAGTGAAGATTTACTGTCCAAAGTGTGAAGATGTTTACTATCCAAGATCGAAGTACCAAGGCAGTATCCTTAAATTTTTTTGTGTTTTCTGTTCAATTATATGGCTGAATAAGGTCATGTTCAGATGATAGGTTTTCCTACTTTTCTAGTCCAACATGCACGTCTTGACTGTGTTGCTGGATTATTTTGACAGTTCTTGTTTCAGACAGATGTTGGACAGGTGCATTCTCTAACACTTTTCTAAGATATTACTGACTTGTTTTCTGTCACCTAAATTTCCTTAATTAGATTCAGATACCGATGGAGCATATTTTGGAACCACGTTTCCTCATCTCTTTTTGATGACATACGCACACATAAAGCCGTCCAGGCCAATGCAGAGCTATGTTCCAAAGATATTTGGTTTTAAAATCCACAAAAGTGCACGATGAACAAAGTATAATGATGTAAACTGTAGTTAGTTGTGACCAGCAGTTGCTCTTGCCCGCGAGGCTTGTACTTCATATTGTTTTTCATTAAATTGTTTAAGATATGAGTTAATGTGATTGTGTCACCTCCATTATGGCCATGTACAAAATGGTTAAATTATAGAGCATTTGGATTTTGAGCTCCATCTAAATATTTTATCTTAGGCTAAAGGAACTTTTTCTTTTTTCAATATATCAAGTTTTTAAATTTTTATTATTTATGATTACGCTAATGTCATTCTATCACTTTCACTCTAGCCATGCACGAAGTGGTGAAGTTATCCAGTGGATTTCAAGCTTAATCTAAATACGTGGTTTTATACAAACGACTTTTTTTTCAATGAGCTTGCCACTCGTTACTCTCCATTGGCCGGTTTCGATTCACTAATTCGTATAGAGTACTATCATGAGTAAGATGTTTGCAATTGATGCATGGTTGTCTGTTTCAAGTTTTGAGAGTTGGATTCAATGTTTAAAGTATAGGACTACCATGTGTGTAAGCAGCTATTTGGCATGACATTCGTTGTTTCATGTTTATTTTTTATGCTTTGGCCCCAGTGGATTCATTATGTTTTTAAGTGGCGGGTAATTAGTTTAGTACTAATTATTTTTCGAAGCTTTATAAGTAATATGTCCTTTTATGCAAATCTGGAAAAGAACGGGTTATAGATTAGCAGTTGTAATGGTATTTACTTGAAGTGAGATGAGCAATTATAATGGTATTTACTTGTAAACACTTCAAGAAGGAAGTATTTTTCCGAGTTTTATAAGTAATATGCCTTTTTGGCAAGCCTGGAAAATAATGGGTTAGAGTAGAGATTAGCAATTGTTTCGGTGTGTACTTTATAGATTTCAAGAAGGAAGTAGGTTCCTCAAAAAATGAGTTTGAAGAGATAAAGATAATTGAAAGATTGGAAGAGGGGTTTCTTCAAAGATTTGAGATGGAGGAAAATTGAAATTACAGTGAACATTGATTGTATTTTGAGAAGTTATGATCAATTTATTTAAACTTGCTATTTTTACAGTATTCATAGAATGAAGTTTTGCATATTTTGTACATATTAAATTTTTTTAAAAAAATTGAAATTTAATGTGTTGTATTAAATTTGGAACGAGGAATTGGAAGATTTGCCCAATTTATAGTACCTTGTTATTTTTAATAACTTTTTTGTGACTAGATATGGATCCAAACTTGTAAAAAAAATGAAATTTAATGTGTTGTATTAAATTTGGAACGAGTTGGAAGATTTGCCCAATTTATAGTACCTTGTTATTTTTAATAGCTTTTTTGTGACTAGATATGGATCCAAACTTGTAAAAAACTTGATTTAATCTTTCACCAAAGATAGTACGAGATATTTTTTTTGGAAATTAAACATTCGACTTAATGTAAATTTGTAAATAAAATGGTTCCGAAAGATCTATCAATCAAATGTTGTTGGTTAGATATATCTATCAAATGTTGTTTGTTTTATTGGAACTTACTATTTTGAAGAATTAGAAATGAACTTTGATTTGTGGATGTTGTTCCTTTTAATTTTTTATGTCAATTCTAGAATTTTTTTAATGAAAATTAAAGTTTGTCTTATGAAGTTGAGGATATTTTTTTAGAAATCATGATATGAGATTTATTTATTTATTTTTATTTTTATTTTTAATATAACTGTTTGTTTATTTAATTTTTATTGTGTCAATAATATTGGATATAATTTGAATTATTCAAATTATATCCAATAATATTGAATACACAAAATATATTGAAGTTCATAACACAAATGAGTTTTCGGGGACAATTCAATTGGCAAATGCCGTGATATGAAGTGTTATGTTTGATGAGGTTTTGAGTTCAAATCCCTTTGATTTACCTGTGCCTGCGGAAGAGGCATGTGTATGGCATCTGGAGGTTATAGTGGTAGCGGTTGGAATAGACTCTGTGTCACGCGAGTATGAGACCGACCCAGTTGTCGATTCTACCAGTGATAAAAAAAGTTTAGAACACAAGGCACCAAAAAAAGTAGAGTTTGTACACCAAGAATATATAAGATAAATGTACAAGATACCAATATTGATAGAAAACCATGTCTATACAACTAAACTTGAATAGCACATAATGATATCTGATATGATTTGTTATAATAAGGTACACATGAATCTTTTATACGATTATTAGTTTGGCTTAACCATCCCAATAATTACCAATTTTGGATTCCCTCTTTTAGAAGACGTTATTTGATAAATTACATAGCCAATTTTGGTTGATCAAATCAATTTTTCTTTTAACTTTTGGCCAATGGCAAGATTGGATGTTGGAGTACATGATATCTATAGGATTTGCACAAAGATGATATATGCCAATAATGGTCAAGGATGCCAATAATGGTCAAGGATGTTAGGAAAGCAAATGAAATAACCATCCAAGTTATGGTTAGTGTTGCAATGCAAATTTGACAAAGAAGTAGAGAAGCCATGGGAGTATCCCTCCCCTCTTAGACGTCAAGAATGCCTTGTTTATGGAAGATGATGATCTCTTCCATAGTTTGGTTGTAGAGGCAAGCAAGTAGAGCCATTGAAATTGTTAGCTGATAATTTAGTTTTTGAAGAAATCCAAAAGCATTCCTCTCCAACTTGTCAAATCCCCTTATTTGTGTTGGAGGTCCATCATTTTCTTGAAGTGGGCTTTAATGAGTACATTTATTGGTCTTTGGCATGAGGAGGGGGTGCGAGTCCCTCATACGGTAGAGTTCTTGCTAGTTGTCGGCTAGATCCTATCAACAACAACTTGAGATCAAATCCCATCAATAGCAATTTGGGGCCAACAACAATTCGTCAAGGTGGACATAATGCTACAAGAACAAATACGGAAAATAACCTAAACGATGATCCTCAGATCACAAAACATGTGGCCCGAGAGTAGAGATGCCTCAATCCTATAACCACACATCACTGCATTTTGAAAGCTGAAGAAAATCCCAAATATGAAAATAGTTTTGCAAAAATTGGGGACAACATATAGTTAATGCAAGATCATGTGTTCATAGGTAAATTCATGGTCATTTGGCCCACAAAAAAAGCTTGGTGGATCAAAACAAATTGGAAACCCAAGGGCCAAACATACCTTAAACTGGGTTCCAAATGAGATTATTCACCACCATTTTTCCTAGCTTGGGAGACTAAGATCGGGTTTTTGAAAATGGCCCCTTCAATTCTGCGGGGCTATACTTCAAGCCCAAGAAAGAGAGATTAAGCCCTGAAAAAGAGGACTTTATAGCAGCTCCACTTTGGATCCTCCTTTACTCACTCGTATGAATTCTAGGATGCTGAAATCTTGGAAGGCATCAACCATACATTGGGCTCCTTTGTAAAAATATTTGAAATCACTAAACAACGTTGCTACACCTCTTATGTCTATCTGTGTCTATATGAACCTCTCAAAAGCCCTACCAAACTCAAGTTGCCTCAGTTATCAAGATACATAATGGGTGCAAACAATCGACTACAAAAACATTCCTTTCCGCCTTAGAAAATGTAGTGAGCACAATCATCTCTTTCGAAATATTCCTCTAAATTTACAACCAGAATATGGGCCAACCCCTCCATCAAGAGACCTCGAGGGCTTTGAGGAAGTGCCAACAAGAAGACGACCTAGAAGGCACCCTGCTCCCCCACATTCCAACAAAAATATTAGAATGAGCAACGCTTATGAAGATTTATCACATAATGAGGAGGGCCCTAACAACATTACTCAAAAGAAGACTTGACGAAGGCAAGATCCCATGAATGATCAGAGTCGGTGCAACAATCCAGATGAAAACGCAAAGCGTCGAAAGACTATGGATTAGAACCCTCTAGAACCAACAGACCAGTCGAAGGAAATGGAAGAATACAATCCAGAACAAATTGACTCTGAGGATGGTGATGAGATGGACCTTGGCGATCTAGATATTCAATCCATTGTTGCTGCATGCGCACGTCAAGGTTTGAGCTCCATCCCCGAGCAACAGGTTTAGCTTTTGAAGGACGCCCTCGTGCGCAACAAGGAACATTGCAATCTTGCCACTAAAGGTAAGCATTCCTTTGCCTCCTTGGGTGTCAAAACTCATTCCTCCAATGATAGCTCCAAACTTTCAAAAGAGGAAAAGAAAAGAGGTCGCAGAAGTAACAAGCAACTCCTCCAAGAGCTTGGGAACTCCTTGTCAATTCTGGCCGAATCACAATGATGACAAATAAGTTTGCTCCAACACCCACCATCTTCCATGAAGATAGTCTCTTGGAATATTTGTGGCCTAAATGGAAAAAACAAGCATAGGTCACTCGAGCAAAATTTTGAAAGAGCAACCCACGATCGTAATGATACAAGAAACTAAATGTTTTAGCAATTTCATCTCAACCTTGGCTCCCAAAATTTGGCCAGGATCCCAAGCAATAATATTAGATGTGCAGGGAGCAGTAGGAGGGTTAGCTCTTCTATGGAACTCCACTGAAGTTTCCTTGTCAAATTTCTTCTCTACTCAATGATCATTCTTAGCTAGATTCCAATTGATTGGCTCCTTTGAATCAAGTTATCTCACTTATGTCTATGGTCCTCAATCGACCCCTAACAAACTCCACTTCCTTAGCTCAATCCAAGATCTCAGTCACATCATTGGCATCAATCATTGGTCAACAGGGGGAGATTTTAATATCATTACCTTCCTAGTAGAAAAGAAAGGATACATCAGAAGGCTTGACCCCGACTCTTACAAGTTCAACGAAATCATTCACAATCTAAATCTGGTTGATGTAGAAACTTCTAATGGACTACACACCTGGAACAATCGACGAGGTGGTGAAAATCAAGTGGCTTCAATGTTGGATCACTTTTTAGTTTTTGAATCTCTCATGTTATCAGGATTGCACCTATCAACCTCTATTCTTTCAAGTGGAGGCTTTGATAATTGGCCCATAAAGATAGAAATTGACCTCAAAGGCAACCCTCTCAATCGTCCTTTCATGTTTGAATGTTTCTGGTTTGATCATCTTGCCTTCCAAGACAACATCCGACTTTGGTGGGCAGAAGCAAACATTGAATATTGCTCCCCAATGTACAAATTTTAGCAGAAATTTAGGTACATCAAACTGCGTCTTAAAAAATATAACAAAGAGGAGTTTGGAAACATATTCAAAGCCAAAAAAACACTGGAAACCCGAATGGAGCAGATCCAACAATCCATGATCTTGGAAGGCCAAGAAGCTCTACTCCAAATGCAATTAGAAAACCAAGATAGGAAAGAGGAACTTCTTGTTGAAATGTACACTTGACACTGAGAAGGCGGGGAGGTGGGGGGGTAAATCAGTGTTACAAAACTTTGGACAATTTTCCACTTTTCATAAATTAATTGAACACCATATATTTATTTCAAATTCTCAACCAATATATAAAATAATAAATATTTTGTTTATTTATTTAATTTGAATGAATACATAAGATCAATCTTCATTTTCAAACAATTATGAGAGACCCAACTTGTATTTCTTAGATCCAACCGAGAAATGATGAATCCAACCCTTATAACAAGACCAAGCTTGTTGATCTCAGATCCAACTGAGATGTGAGGAATCTAATCCTCATACAAAACCTAGCTTGTAAACATGCACCACCATGATAGAATGAACCTTCATTCAATCCATTATATAGAAATATATATACTGAAACAAATTCAACTACATCTTTTATTCACCATAATTCTTTGTTTATATAGTCTTCCAATTGGTGTGGGCTTGAATGATTGTGTCTTTTGATAATGAATCATTGCACCCTTTCATTCATTTTAATAATAATAACTTCTATTATTATTATTATTAATAGTTTGTTTAAAGACTTCAAATCCTTTGTAAATTGATTCAACATTTTAACCCATCACTAATTATTGCAAACATACGCTTCCTTCAAACCATTCTTTTCAAATGATCGTGGGCTCATTAATATCCATTTGCGCTTCCTTCATTATTATTCATATAATATCGTGAAAAGGCTATTTCGTCATCATATAATGTTGATCAACCTTTAAGAGTCGATCACAATCATGGATCGACTTCGTTATTTCGATCCCACGCCTCTTCATTTCATTCTTCAATGTTCGTTGATCAAATCTACCCTTTTTGATCAACTCTCTAATGTATAGTATGTATTGAATTACTTAAGATAGATCAGAACAAAGTCTCGATCTTGTTTGGTTTAACGTTCCTTCTCGACCGAGATAAATTTTTCACATAATATTCTTTAGGACTTTTTATTTCATACAACCACATGTTGTGACCAGGCGTTAAGCTAAACAGGTGCTTGATCACTTGTCAAGATCGGCGATCATGTTTTAATCGAACGATGAGATGGACCACTGTCGTTACTTCGAGACTTCGTCCTTCGGGACTTCCAGCCTCTGTAATCTGTCAACCTTCCGAAGCACTTACCAGTCGTTAGATTAACGGGTGGACATGGATCGATGGTCTCTGTGGATTTCAGAGATCCAACTTACTCGTGGTTTAGCCCGTCACCCAAACTATGCAATTGAAGTTGTGTGATTGTTGGCGGATCAACCACAACCATCGATCTCTTGATCGGGGAGATCCGACGATCTTGACCAATTACGGAAGTGGAATCAACGCGATGTTTAATCTGATCGTTGACCAGTACCTTCAACAGATCAGAGGGTTGAGAATGACTTCAAACTTCGGTGCTTTGGGCAGTTGCTGGTGGTAGAACCCCCGAAGAACATACTCTCGGAGTGACGTACCTGCTGACATCACTATTGCCACATGTCACCTAGATTCGTGACTTACGTATACCTAAAGTACCAATTGGACCTTGACACTTGTCACCATCTGATTGGGTCACGTGTCCTTGCCGATGTGGGCTCTCAATGTGTGTGCCACGTGTCTTAACTTCGTGACTTCGAAACTTCGACCTTCAGGTGAATTTACATGTTCTCAACCCTTTTCCGTCGAAGTGGTTAGCGTCGAAGTTGACCATCTCCTGATCTGACGGTTCCCATGTTCTTCTTCAGATCAACGATTGCCGTTATTTCGGTTAAACCGAGATTCTGGGGTTTTTGTAGCTTACATTGTCCTTCCACTAAACTTGATTGGATGGTCAAGAATTCATCCGAAGTCCCTCCTTGATCTTAACGGCTGGGAAACCTCCCGAAGTTCCTGCTTCAAATATGTTAGTTGATATCTAATTCTTCCCAACCTTTGACTTCCTTAATTTGACAGTCCTGAAATGATAATGGACGGCTCCTGTGCGTCATCTCTTCTGAGATTTTGGGTTTATACTTAGACTCCAACTGAACCAAGATCGTTGATTTGTTGGGAATTTGATCCCTATTGCGTTTATGCAATACACTTTCCCTTCTGAGCTTCAATTAACGTTTCATTGCTATTTCTCATGAGCTTTTTAATAACTGTTTGTGCATTCATTTATGCACTAATCTTCAGTCTCTAACCCTCATGAGCTCTTAATTCCTTGTACTTCGTTATTCTTTCTGTACATGAATTCTCTGCATGCTACCTCCCCTGAGCTTTAGAATCATAGGATCATTGTTGATCTTATCGTGATGAGTGATCACGAACTGCTTCTGCCACTAGGTGATCTTCTTCTGCCTCAATGTGATCTCTTCCTTTGCCCCACA
Source organism: Picea engelmannii (assembly GCA_009831015.1). Classification (NCBI taxonomy): domain Eukaryota; kingdom Viridiplantae; phylum Streptophyta; class Pinopsida; order Pinales; family Pinaceae; genus Picea; species Picea engelmannii. Next base: position 185,530 of record ML815066.1, read on the forward strand.
CTGATCTTCCTTTTTCTCTGATTACTGTACATGTTTGACTCATGTTGCTGTCAATGAAAACATACTACCAATACTGTCAACAATCTCCCCCTTTGTCATTGATGACAACATGTCTGTAAAACAAGAATGATTTCATACCTTTGCTCCCCCTATCACTGATATTCTTTTCTATCTGATAGTAAATTTATTTTCTGCTTAATTTTGTTTTACCGCTTCTCTCCCCCTTTGACATCAACGAAAAAGAGTGAGTCTCTGACTATTTTTCTTCCCCTGTGAATTTACTAACTGCTTATCTTAGTTCATTGGGATATTTGTGTTACAAATATTTAGTCTTTTTGATACCAATTTGTAATGATCAAGTCCTTTAAACCTAATCTAATTATTTTCTTATTTGATAACCAAAATAATCCCCCCTGAATTTTTATTGTCTTTCCTTTGTTAAATAGGACAAGGGTATGACTCTTACTGATCTTTCTTGATCTGCTTCTTATTCTTCTTTCTTTGATATTCTACAGGAATATCAATTGAGGATTGATACCAACTGATCTAATACCAATTTTGTTATCAATTGATCTTCGCTAATTGATATCTCTTGAATCTCTCAACTACTTTTTCTCTTCTCCCCCCCCCCTTTTTTAACAAAAATGACAAAAATAATCTTTTCTTGTTCCTTCCGAGATCAAAACTCCCTCTAAGGTGATGCTCCTCTTTGTCCATTTTGTCCTTCTTGTATTCTACAACTAACCCTACCAATGATTTTTCTTTTGACCACTAATCTTTAGATAGTCAAGATTTTCCATATGTTATTTTAAAAACTCTTGGCATAATCCTTTGATTTTGTAGAAAACAATTTAAACTTCTTTTTGTATTTTCTTTCTTTGGCTAACAAATTATGACATCATCAGAATTTGATATTGCCCCATATTCTTCTATAGACACTTCCCTTTCTTGAGCTTGATTTATTTCATATTGAATTTCACATTCTTTATTAGGACCTTCACCCATCATTTTCTTATTATTAATTTCTTCATTTTCATGTGTAATATCATCTTTCTTGCTTCTCCTTAAGATTTTATTCTCCATATCTCTCTATAAGATATTATGTTTTTTGGACCTTATCTTTCTAATTGTGTTTTTGGAGATTTGTCATCTCCTTTCTTCTTCCAAATTTTATTAGGTTTTATCTCTGACTTGAATGATTTAATTAAGGATTGACTTTTTGAACTCCTGTAGCTTTGGGATTTGTGCCCAAAACTATCATAGTTGTAACATCTCATTGTATGAAAAAATTTTGCTGTATGCCCAACAAAATTGCATCTCCAACATCTAATTGAGTTTTTGGATTTTCCTGTATATCCTTTCTCTAGTTTCTTGCAGTCCATTGCTTTATGGCCAAAGTTATGACAAGAAAAGCAATAGCCATTGAAGGTGTTTCCATTCTTGAATTTATTTTGGCTTGAGAGATCCGTCTTTTGGTTTTCTTCTTCCTTTTTACTTCTATAGCTTCATTCTTTAACAAAGTTCATGACTTGTAATTGCTTTGTAATTGCACCTTTTCCTTTTGAGAAGGATGATTCTTTCTCATGTTTGTAAATGGTGCTCCATTTGTCATTGTCTTCCATTTTATTGTATCCAAGACCGGTTTTGTCATCAATCGATATTTGACTGTTCCAAATCTTATCTAGGATAGCTGAACTATTCTTGAATTTGATAGATTTATTTGCCTTTTCATCCATTTTTTTGAGATTGACTATTTCCAATTTCAGCATGTGACATGTCTCTTCCTTTTTAGTTAACTGAATCCTCAATACTTCTTCCAATTTCTTAGCATGTTCAAGTTGAGTCTTTAGATTGATGACTATTTCTTCTGTCTCATCCAAGACTTCTTTGCATTTAATAGTTTTTTCATATGTCTTCAATTATTCCATATCTTTTGTTAGATCAAAATCTTTAGTTTTCAATATTTTGATTTCTTCCTCGTATTTTAGTTGAATCTTTTTGAGGTTGATGGCTTTTAATTCAAACATTTGGCATGATTCTTCCTTTTTCTTAGCTTCTTCAATTTGAGTCATTATATATATGCAGTAGTACTTTCATTTATCTTTTTGAAGTTGATGATTTCCAATTCCAACATGTGGTAAAATTTTTCTTCCCTAGTTAACTGGATCTTTAGGACTTCTTCACTTTCTTTAGTTTCCTCAAGTTGAGTTTTTAGACTGTTAACCAATTCTTATGTTTCTTTTAGTACTTCTCTTCTTTTATTGTCACGTGTCTTTAATTCTTCCATCTCTTCTGTTAGATTAGCAACTTCAATTTTCAAGCTTTTGATCTCTTCTTTGTTTTCTAACTGAATCTTTTGCTCATGTTCTTCATGGTTAGATTGATCTAACTGTTGTAGTAGCAACATATCTTTTTGTTAAAGTTTCTCCAACCCTTCTAGAGTGCACATAGTTGTGTACTCAAGATTGTCAAGAGCCTCCACAAATAATTTAATATGTATATAATTTCCTTGTTCCATACGAATCTCTTCTATTGCAACTGTAACATTAATCTAAAGATTATGCAATTTTTTTTTAGTGACTATTGAGGTATGTCTCAATTCCTTGATGAGGTTGTCTTCTTCATTGCTGACTGAAGATTGAATTAAGTCCTTTATTTCATTATGATTAGAAATCTCTTTCTCTGTATTATGTTCTTCAATCTGATTGGAATTGTCGTTTTCTTTATTTTGTTCCTTATCTTGATAAGAATTCTCTTCTTCTGGATTTTGTTCTTTATTCTGACAGGAATCCTCTTTATCTGAGTCTTGTTCCTTACTTTAATAGGTTTTCTCTTTTTCTTGTGTTTCATTCTAATAACTATTTTCTAGGTGGAGCCATAATTCTTTAACAGATTTGTAGTGTCTTATCTTTTCTTTGACTTGGTCTGACAATCCATCCTAGATTGCTTTTAAGGCTAATGAATTGTTTCTCCTTGCTTCCTTTACAGTTTTGTTTTTTTTTTTTGAAGTAGTTAAGTGCCAAGGGTTACTACCGAATCCCAAACTCCATATCCTCTTGGCTTCATATATCTTTTCATATTTTCCTTCCATGAAGAATAATCTATTCCATCAAATAAGGGAGCTTCATTTGTGGAGATAGCAATTTGTCCACCCATTTCTTCATAATTTACCTTCCAATGTTTAAAATGTGTTGAAAGCACCTGCTCTGATACCAATTTTTGAAATGTACACTTGACACTGAGAGGGGGGGCAGGGGGTAAATCAGTGTCACAAAACTTTGGACAATTTTCCACTTTTCATAAATTAATTGAACAACATATATTTATTTTATTTTTTCAACCAATATATAAAATAATAAATACTTTATTTATTTATTTAACTTGAATGAATACATAAAATCAATCTTCATCTTCAAACAATTATGAGAGACCCAACTCTCTGTTACAAGACCCAACTTGTCATTCTCAGATCTAACTGAGAAATGAGGAATCCAACCCTCATAACAAGACCCAACTTGTTGATCTCAGATTCAACTGAGATGTGAGGAATCCAATTGATACATATGGATATCGGTGGCCACCCACCTTTTCCAATTGGCTCAAAACAATTTTCTGGCAATTTACTATTTTTAGCAGTTTTCACTTCCGGGGCCATTTTGAGGGCCTAAATGAAGATTTTTCGGGATCAAGCTTCTCAATTATAGCCTCCTGCATGAATGAGGTCCCAAAATGAATCTCCTCGATGATACCTTTCCAATGGGCTATCATACGCCTAGAACTAATATTGTATGCAAAAGTTACGACCTCGGGAAGTTAATGTACTAACTTACCCAAACGGGGCCCACATGACTTTTGGCGCTTCATCTCCTAGGAATAGGTTTTTGGATGTCTAGGGTTTTTGGCATTCTTGTTTATTGTAGAAGGCCTTCAAAGCCTCATTGTAATGATCTTCTTGTGAATGAGCGCAGTCGTCACATCTCTTCTCAGAGATAAGCCGCCACCATTCGAACAAGCTTGTTTCCGCTGCATTTTACAGTTTCAGCTTATTTCATTATTGAATAAAATACCAGTTTTACTGTATCTCTGTTATTTTGTGTTAAGAATCTGTATTCATTTCATTCTACTCATAAAATACGGATCGGTGGTATCAAAGCAGTCCGCTTCTTGTCGTCTTAATGCATGTCCCCAACGAGGTCAGAGTACAAAGAGTTGGGTTTTGAACTGGTTTCTCTTGAGGAAAAAATCTCTCGCACGCCCAAGCGACCCCTCATGGCAGGAGAAAATAAAGATGACAGGACATGAGATCCTTTCAAACTGTTGATTGAGGAAGCCCTCACACAATAGAGGAATGAGATGATGGATACTTTCGCGCAAATCCTTCGGTGACTACCAACAGGCGACGCATCTTCTTCGAGCGGAGGCGCCACCCCCTTCAAGGTACAAATAAACTTTGATATTCATATATTTGAAGGTCATATAGACGCAGATGCTGTAGACAAGTGGTTGAATCTGCTAGAAGGGTATTTTTCTGTCCATAACTTCTCAGATAGAGAAAAAATTACTTTTGCGCTCCTCAAAGCCGTCCCCCATGTCAAAGATTGGTGGGAAACGTTCTGTGAGCAAAAGGAAATAGAGGAAACCTCATTATTTACAGTCACAGCCACCTGATATTCCTTCAAGCATGCTATTAAGGAACAATACTACCCTGTCGGAAGTTATGATGACTTATATACCAAATAGACCACACTATGGAAAGAAAGAGACCAAGCAGTGCCAGATTTGACAAATATCTTCCATACCTTACACACCAAGCTGGGTATCAAAGATTTGGAGCGACATTTGGTGCTCAAGTATTGCGGTGCTCTGCATAGATACATCGAGACCAAAATGGAATTTCTAGACATTTCATCCTTGGGAACGACCTATCGATATGCCGTCAAAATCAAGCAGAAGCTCAAACAAAAGACACGACAATTTGGGCCTGGGAACCCCTCACAACAAAAGCCAGGAAAGGGTGGCTCCAACCCATAGAACAAAGGACAGAGAAAATATGGATAGTATCAGGACAACCAGTCCAAGCTGCAAGCAAAGAAGGACAATGGAAAGACAAAGAAAGATACCGGGAAGTGGTGTGACTTCCATAAGAGCCCTTGGCATAACACTGCTGATTGTCGCTCACAGCAGTTGCTGGTGGCTGAAGTGAAAGCCCTTGAATTAGATGCAGATTCTGACTCTGAGCTAGAACCAGAAAGGGGAAGACAGATCATTAATGCGGAACCCAGTGCCACCGTTGTTACCACCAAGCTCCAGCCTAGTGAACCAGACGAGCCAGAAGAAGGAGAGCGCCTCTTCCATTCACAAATGTGGGTAAAAGGCACCTCACTGCACTTCATCATTGATAGCGGTAGCCAGAAGAACCTCATCTCTGCATAGGTCGTCAAGTGGCTGGCATTGCCTACAACGCTTCACCCACAACCCTACACCATTGGATGGCTCCGCCAAGGAAGCGATCTCCGTGTCAACCAATAGTGTCGACTGTCATATGGCATCAAGCCCTTCAAAGATGAGGTATTGTGTGATGTTGCTCCTCTCGAATTTTGTGATGTTCTTTTGGGCCAACCTTATTTATAGAAACGCCATGCTGTATATGAGTTTAGGCCTCGTAGTGTTATTATTACTTTGAACAGGAAATTGTATAGGATACCTGAGGGAGTCCCACCTAGTGCTATTTCCTTGATCTCTGCTAAGCAATGCATGAAGGTTATCTCTCAGACGGGGAAGTTTATCTTCTTCGTGATTCGCTCTCAGAATAAACAAAATATCACAGCCATATCCAGGGTCTCTACGGCCGACCTCTCCATACAACAGAAGCAAGTAGATAAGATCATGGAAGAATACTCGGATATCTTCTCCTCACCTACCAGGGTACCTCTGCACTGCCAGGTCAAGCACCCCATCAATCTGACCCCCGGTGCACCACAACCCAATGGGCCAGTCTATCATCGCTCTCTGTTAGAGAATGAGGAGATCAAGCGACAAATCCAAGAACTTCTCCACAAGGGGCACATCCGTCCCAGCTCATCACCTTGCGGGAGCCCAATTGTGCTGGTACAGAAGAAAGATGGAACCTAACGACTCTGCATTGATTACCGAGCTCTAAATAAAATCACAGTAAGAAATCGGTACCCGATTCCCCAAATCGACGACGTCCTTGATCAAATCATGGGGGATAAATACTTTAGTAAGATTGATCTGAAGTCTGGTTACCACCAGGTTCCGATAGAATAGACAGATGTATGGAAGACCGCCTTCAAGTCAAAGGAAGGCCTTTTTGAATGGTTGGTCATGCCCTTTGGTTTGACAAATGCTCCAGCCACTTTCATGAGGATGATGGATGATATCCTGCAACCATTCACCAATAATTTTATAGTGGTGTATCTAGATGACATTCTCATTTACAACAAGACTTGGGTCGAACACTTGTAGCATATTCAACATGTTTTGCACACCCTGCAACAACACAAGCTATACGCCAACTTGGAAAAATGGTCCTTCAGCATGGACAAGGTCCATTACCTGGGCTACATCATTGATCAACATGGTGTACATGTGGATCCAGCCAAGATCCAAGTCATCCGTGATTGGCTAGCCCTAACTACACTCACTACGCTTCAGAGCTTCTTGGGCCTTGCGAATTTCTACCACAGGTTTGTGTTGGGATTCTCCCATATTGCATGGGCCCTCAGCCAAATCACCAGGGGTGGTGGTAAGGAAAAAATTGCGTGGGGTCGATCCCAACAACAAGAATTCGATGATTTGAAGCAACACTTTTTCTCATCCCCAATACTTTCACTACCAGACCTGCAACATCCCTTTGAGATTGAGACAAATGCTTCAGACTATGCTGTGGGCACCATTCTCACTCAGCACAACCACCCCGTGGCCTATCACAGTGAGACACTATCCGATGCTATCCGTAAGTACCCTACTTACGATGAAGAAATGTACTCCATTGTGCAAGCCTGTCGCCAGTGGAGACATTACATTCTTGGGAAGGAGACAGTCATCCACACTGATCATAAGCCACTGCAGTTTATGTAGACACAAGAAAAATTGCAGAATGACTGCCATCAAAAGTGGTCCACATACTTGCAACAATTCCACCTCAACATCAAGTATAAAACATGAAGCACCAATCGCGTCGCTGATTGCCTCAACAGACCACCAGTCGCGACACTCACCACGGTGCTAGACTCTTGCGGCCATGAGACCTCTGGATGGCCCCAACTCTATGAGACAGACTCAGACTTTGCCACCACCTACCAAATGTTGTGTGCAAACTTAGTTGTCGATAATTTCTATCTTCAAGATGGGTTGCTGTGTCTTTTGGGCCATATCTGTGTTCCATCAAGTGAGTGAGTGAAGCTGATCTAGGAATCCCACTACAGTCGGGTGGCAGGACACTTCGACGTCGAAAAGACAGTGGCGATGCTACAAAAACATTTCTACTGGACGAAACTCCGACATGAGGTCAACAAGTATATCAGGTCCTGGACTGCCTACGTTATCGCCAAACCAACCACTAAGAAACAGGGCCTGTACACCCCTCTTTCACTCCTGACAGGCCATGGGAATCCATATCAATGGACTACATGTTGGGCCTCCCGTCTACTAAGCGGTGAAATGACTGTGTTTTTGTGGTTGTTGACCACTTTTCTAAGATGGCGATTCTGGTTGCCTGCAAGAAGAGCATCACAACAGAGGCCACTGCCAAGCTCTTCTTTGAACGGGTCTGAATACAATTTGGAATCCCACAAACCATTGTCTTATATAGGGACAGTCGATTTCTCAACACATTCTGGTCGAGCCTCTGGTCACTGCTAAACACCAAGCTAACCAAATCCACGACCTTCCACCCCCAGATAGATGGACAAACCGAGATTGTAAATCGAATGGTTGTGCATATATTTCGTATGTATAATTAAGAGCACCCTCGCACATGGGATGAGAGCCTTCCCTATGTCCAACATAGCTACAACCGAGCCTTGCATAGCTCAACCGGACACAACCCCTTTCAGGTGGGGTTGGGATTCCAACCATTGGGTCCCATAGATGTTTCACTTCCCGTTGCAGTCACCTCGATCGACTCATCTCCTGTTCCAACTGAAGCCGACAAAGCCACCCGGTTCATTGAGCGGATCCAACACATCCACCAACAGGTTCAGGATATCCTACAGAAGTCCAATGACAAGTACAAACAACACCATGATCAACATCGGGTGCCACATAAGTTTCAGGTGGGAGACAAAGTTTGGTTGCACTTGTAGAAAGAACGCCTTACAGGACCCCATCAGAAGCTTCACCCACTCCATTATGGGCCGTACACCATCACCAAGGCTGTGGGGGATAATTCTTTTGAGCTCAACATTCCTCCTTTCCTTGGCCTGCACCCAATGTTCAATGTGGATCTCCTTCGTCCTTATTTCCCACCATTATTGAACACCTCAGACATAGCAGAACAACTGACACCAACAGAGCTCAACCCCAACTACATCCAACATGCATCCAATGATCAGATTTTGGACACACAGATCAATGGAACTCGTCAACAAAGGATCTAGATTTATCGAGTTGTCAAAGCAGGGCAACTCCTGCACCAAGGCAAGTGGCTCACCCGGGGCCAAATTCAACATAAATTTCCTCATCTGATGGGGGAACTCAACGCAATGGATACCATTGATTCCTAAGGAGGGAGGATTGATCCAAATGGATTTCGGTGGCCACCCACCTTTTCCAACTGGCTCAAAACAATTTTCTGACAATTTTGGCAATTTACTATTTTTAGCAGTTTTCACTTCTGGGGGCCATTTTGAGGGCCTAAATGAAGGTTTTTCGGGATCAAGCTTTTCAATGATGACCTATGACATGATTGAGGCCCCAAAATGAATCTCCTTGACAACACGTTTTCAACGAGCTATCATACGACTAAAATGGAGATCGTATGCAAAAGTTACGACCCCGGGAAGTTAATGTACTAACTTACCCAAACGGGGCCTTTTGGCGCTTCATCTTCTAGGGATAGGTTTTTGTATGGATAGGGTTTTTGGCATTCCTCTTTATTGCAAAAGGCTTTCAGATCCTCATTGTAATGATCTTCTTGCGAATGAGCACAACCGTGACATCTCTTCTTAGAGATAAGCCGCCACCATTCCAACGAGCTTGTTTCCGCTACATTTTACAGTTTTAGCTTATTTCATTATTGAATAGATTTTTTTTTTTACTGTATTTATGTTATTTTGTGTTAAGAATATGTTAATAATCTGTATTCATTTCATTCTGCTGATAAAATCCGGATCACCAATACTCATACAAGATGCAACTTGTAAACATACACTAACCTGACAGAATGAACCTTTATTCAATCCATTATATATAAATATATATACTTCAACAAATTCAACTACCTCTTTTATTCACCATACTTCTTTGTTTATATAGTCTTCCAATTGGTGTGAACTTGAATGATTGTGTCTTTTAATAATGAATCATTTCACCCTTTCATTCATTTTGATAATAATGACTTCTACTACTACTATTATTATTAATAGTTTGTTTAAAGACTTCGAATCCTTTGTAAATTGTTAGCATTTTAACCCATCACTAATTATTGCAGACATGCGCTTCCTTCAAACCATTCTTTTCAAATGACCGTGGGCTCATTAATCTCCATTTGCGCTTCCTTCATTATTATTCATACAATATCGTGAAAAGGCTAATTCGTCATCATATAATGTTGATCAACCTTTAAGAGTCGATCACATTCATGGATCGACTTCGTTATTTCGATCCCACACCTCTTTATTTCATTCTTCAATGTTCGTTGATCATATCTAACCTTTTTGATCAACTCTCTGATGTATAATATGTATTGAATTTCTTAAGATAGATCAAGACAAAGTTTAGATCTTGTTTGGTTTAACGTTCCTTCTCGACTGAGATAAATTTAGCACAGAATACTCTTCGAGACCTTTTATTTCATATGACCACATGTGGTGACCAGGTGTTAAGCTAAACAAGTGCTTGATCACTTGTCAATATCAACGGCCACATTTTAATCGCACGATGAGATGGATGACTTCCATTACTTCGAGACTTCGTCCTTTGGGACTTCCAACCTCTGCAATATTTCAACCTTTCGGAGTACTTACCAGTCGTCAGATCAACGGGTGGACGGGGATTGACGGTCTCTATGGATTTCAGAGATCCAAATTGCTTGTGGTTTAGACCGTCACTCGAACTCCACAATTGAAGTTGTGGGATTGTTGGCGAATCAAACACAACCGTCAATCTCTTGATCTGGGAGATCCGACGGTCCTGACCAATTCTGGAAGTGGAATCAACGCGATGTTTAATTTGATCGTTGATTAGTTCCTTCAACGAATCAGACGGTTGAGAATGACTTCGGCCTTCGGCGCTTCGGGCAGTTGCTAGTGGTAGAACCCCCAAAGAACATACTCTCGGAGTGACGTACCCGTTGACGTGGCATTGGCTGAGTGGCTGCTACGTGTCACATAGATTCATGACTTACATATACCTAAAGTACCAACTTGACCTTGACACTTGTCACCATCTGATTGGGCCACATGTACTTGCCGACATGGTTTGTGATGACGTGGGCTCTCAATGTGTGTTAACTTAATGACTTCGGAACTTCGGCCTTCGACCTTCCGGTAAATTTACATGTTCTTAACCCTTTTCCACCGAAGTGGTCAACACCGAAGTTGACTGTCTCCTGGTCTGACAGTTCTCATGTTCTACTTTAGATGAATGGTTTCCATTACTTCAGTTAAACCGATATTCCTAGGTTTTTGTGGCTTACACCGTCCTTCCACTAAACTCGATAGGATGGTCAAGAATTCATCTGAATTCCCTCCTTGATCTTAACGGCTAGGAAACCTCCCATAGATCTTGCTTCAGATATTTCGGTTGATATCTAATTCTTCCCAACCTCTGACTTCCTTAATCTGACGGTCCTGGACAGTCCCGAAATGATAATGGACGACTCTTGTGCGTCATCTCTTCTGAGCCTCATGTGCGTCATCTCTTATGATATTTTTGGTTTATACTTAGATTCCAATTGAACTAAGATCATTGATCTATTGGGAGTTCAATCCCTATCACATTTATGCAATGTGCTTTCCCTTCTGAGCTTCGATTAACGTTTCATTGCTATTTCTCCTCATATTTTTGATAACTGTTTACGCATTCATTTATGCATTGATATTCAGTCGCTAACCCTCATGAGCTCTTAATTCCTTGTACTTCGTTATTCCTTCTATACATGGATTCTCTGCATGCTACCTATCCTAAGATTTAGAATCATAGGATCATTGTTGATCTTATCGTGATCAACAATGATCACAAACTGCTTCTGCCACTAGGTGATCTTCCTTTGCCTCAAGGTGATCTATTCCTCTGCCCCAAGGTTATCTTCCTTTTTCTCTGATTACTGTACATGTTTGAATCATGTTTACATAAATGAAAACATACTACCAATACTGTCAACACTTCCATGGAAATAGAAATCCAGAGTCAGATGGCTTAAAGAAGGTGACATAAACTCCAGAGTCAGACGAATTAAAGAAGGTGACAAAAAATCCAAATTCTTACATAGATAAATGATCCAATGACTTAACCACTATTGATGTTATGATAGTTGCGGGAGATATTAGCCTCCATGCGTAACCTTTAGCTAGAATAGAATATTCTAGAAGCAAGAAAAACCCTAAATAGATGTGTAAAAACCCTAGAAGACAAGTCGACTTAGTAGAATAAATAATAAATTTATTATCTTCTAGAAAGACAAGTAGGCCTAGATAGGAGGTGCTCTAGCTCATTTGTACATACACTTCACTCACTCTCTCAGAAAGGTATAGTGCAAGTTTGGAGCTGTAGTTGCAAGAAAGGAAGGGGCATCTTCTGGGGTGATTCTTGGCCTCTCTCTCTAGCGCTATCTAGCCTAAGATATGCACCCTATATTTAGTATATTTTGGTGGTATTCTTAGTGGTATTTTTGGGAAGAAGTGAAACTACAACTGCTGCAGTTGAGTATTGTTCTTAGTCTATGGTTTTGGAGAGTCTCTCTCTTGTGTGCTACCCTTGGAGAAGGCACGCTCTCCTTGTCTTGTGTTGTTGTTGCAGTTGGATGGTGTTTTCTGGTTCCATCTCATGCTACTACTGCAGCTAGGGTTTATCTATTGGTTCTAGTGTATTTCCGGAATCATTCTATCTAGCAAAGGTTAAGGTGCTCGGAGGTGGCTGCGTGACCTTGGTTGGGTGACAATAGTGATATTTTCTATGGTTAAAACGAGCACATCAAATATTTTAACAGGTTATGGGCCCACACTACCTTAATAACAGTCTAACCGCTGGAAGGTAGATCGATAGTTCTTTGTCAAGCTTGTTGTAGCACCAGTTGCAACGACAACTAGGGTTTCTGATTTTTCACTTGCAACAAACCCTGACCTAATTCTTTGGGCACTTTAAGTGAAATGTTTGGCATACGTTTTGGGTATTCTAGTGCGCCCTATCCTAGCACACCCTCTAGTGTCCTCAACCAACAAAAACGTCAAGTTTGAGTTCTTGGTCAAAGTCAAAGTCAAATGTTGACTTTTGGCCAAAACTGATATTGTGGTCAAAGTTGAAATTTCAGGTTTTCTAGCTTGTTCTAATCATTGAATTTTTTTTATTCAGTTTCTAACCTCTTCTTGTCAAGATGGAGTCTAGTTTCAGATTAGAAGACAAGTTGAACGATGCTACAAATTTCAAAGGTATGCACTTGTATATGCTTTTCAAGTTCTATCATCTAGCAAAGCTTGAGTGTGTTTGCGAGGGATGTACAAGAGACCTTGTCCAAACAATGATCTTGGATTCAATACATTCATAGGAACAAGTGCACCCTTCCTAGCAGTTGAGGCTCCAAGTTCCAGGTTTGATTGATCAAATTGTTAAGTTTCAATTTGCACATATCAAGTTTGATAGTTACTACAGTACAAGTAAACACTATAGTTGTGACAACAGTCTTTGAAAGGTTCTATTACTACTAGGTATACTTGGTTGCATGTAAGTACTATTGATATAGATGCTTATTGCACTTTTTTGCAAAATGAACTAACATCTCATCTAGGAGATATTTCTTGTTTTGCTCCCGGGTAGGCCACCTTGGTAATTCTATGATGACAACCATCCTTGTTACCATATATACGTTCTTATGAAAATTCTATTGGAAATAATTTTTCTCTTGTTGTTCTTGTTCTGGGCAGGTCACATGCGATATCTCTCAGAAGGAGCTATAGTGACAGTTGCAAACATGGAGCATATGACTCCATAAAGTGGCAAGATAGGTGATCTCACCAAGTACCAATTCTAAAGGAAGTGTGTAAAGCCAAATGAGCTCATTGCCTTTTGTAATGAAACCGAGATTAGGAGGGAGCTAATTGTCCCACATAATCCTCAACAGAATGGTGTGGTAGTAAGAAAGAACCGATCCATTGAAGAATATTTTAAGGCAATGATGAATGACCATAATCTATTCATGTTTCTATGGGGAGAAGCAACTATGACAACCGTATATGTTCAGAATAGAATTCCTCATTGTATATTGAAGAACATGACTCCAGAATAAGCTTTCTCCAGAAAGAAGGCAAGTGTTGAACACTTGATGATCTCTGTCTGTCCTGTCTATATTCATGCTCCCAAGGACAAAAAGAAATAAGTTGGACCCTTTAGGAAAGAAGGGCATATTCGTTGGATATAGTGAGTCATCAAAAGCTTACAAAATTTATGTCCCAAGTCAAGAGAAGGTTGAAATCGGCAGGGACATGAATTTTGATGAGAAGATTGCCTTCAAGAAATCTATAGAAGATTCCATGGATTTCAACGATGAAGAAAAACATGAAGGTCCCAAGGAAGAAACTACATGTTCTCTAGAACATCCCGATGAAGAACATGTAGAACCAGTTATTGTACCTGAGACCAGAAAATGATTCAACATGGCTCAAATCCACCCTACAAGAAATAAAAAGACATAAAGCTCCCAGTGGCACCTTCAGGGAAAGCAAGAGGCCCAAAAGATTCTCTAGTTATGCGGTACTCATGACAAGTCTTGTAAATGCAACACCTTCCACCTTTGAAGAAACAATCAAGAAGAAATAATGGAAGGAATCTATGATGGAAGAATATCAATCCATTATGATGTATGAGAAATTGTGCCTAAACATGAGGAAATTATGTAAATGGGTTTACAAGATAAAGCATGCAGTAGACGAGAGTATCAATAAATACAAGGAAATATTCATGGCTAGAAGGTTCTCCCAACAAGAGGGAGAAGACTATGATGAGATGTTTTCTCCAGTTTCTAGATACACCTCTATTAGAGCCATCATATCTCTTGCAACATCCATGGGTTGGGGTCTACATCAGATGGATGTAAAGACCACTTTTCTCAATGGAGTAATTGACGAAGAAGTATCCATAGAACAACCTCAAGGTTTTGAGGTACACCCAAGAGAAACCCATGTACACAGATTAAAGAAGGACTTGTATGGATTCAAGCAAGCACCAAGAGCTTGGTATGCACAAATTGACAGTTACTTGATGAGACTTGGATTTTCCAAGAGCTATGCTGATCCAAACCTTTATTACAAGGTTGTAAATGATGCTCATGTGATCCTGCTACTATATGTTGATGATTTGAACAGGTGCAGAGACTCTCATTATTCAATGTAAGAGGGAGTTAGCCTCTGAATTTGATATGAAGGATATTGGTCTCATGCATTATTATTTGAGACTAGAAGTATGGAAGAAGCGTGGTGAAATATTCCTGGGGCAATGGAAGTATGTTGTAAAGATCCTTCAGAAGTTTGGGATGATGGATTGAAAATCCATGGAAACTCCCATGGTGACAAATATGAAGAAGCTGAGAGACTCCGATTCTGATCCTGTAGACTCGTCCTTGTACCGATAATTGATTGGCTCATTGATGTATTTGGTTAATACTCGACTGAACATTTGATTTGCTGTGAACACGTTGATCCAGTTCCAGGTGGAACCTATACATGAGAATTGGATTGCTACAAAGCACATTTTGAGATATCTTCGTGGGATGCTAAATTATGGTTTGAGATATGCCTCAAATAGTGACGTACAACTGCATGGATTTACTGATTCAAATTGGGCAGGGAGTGAAAATGACATAAAGAGTACTTGTAGTATATGTTTCAGTTTGGGCTCTGCTATGATATCATGGGCTAGCAGGAAACAAAAGTCAGAGAACCCCATGCTCCATGACAGGTCGAAACACATTGAGATCAAGTACTATTTTATTCATTATAAAGTTCAGACGGGAGAAGTGATTCTCCAGTACATCTCCACCGATGAGCATACAACTGATATTTTGATGAAGCCTTTGTCTAAGATAAAATTTTCATACTTGAGGGACATGATGGGACTTGTGGAGATAACTCCCTTGGTTGAGAGGGAGTGGTGACTTCCTCAGTTGGGAGGGAGCACTGATATATGACATCATGGATAGTCAGTGTGCTGGCGGACATACATTCTCTAGGTGGAGAATGGTCTAGGTAGAACATATTGCTGATGGACTGAAAATATCCTTGTGGAGAATGGTTCGGGTTGACAGATTGCTGATGTACCATAGAAAAATATTCTCCTGGGGCATTTCCCGTACTAGTAGAATGGTTGAGGACAACTATTTTCCTGGGGCTCTGCCTAGACAGGTAGAATGGTCCGTCTCCCTAAGTTCACAGTAGTGACCAGAGTGGGGATATTGGTACATGACAAACATTTTCCCTAAGTCACAGTAGTGGCTAGAGGGGGGAAAATGGTCCAGGAAAGACAATCTTCCTGAGTTCGTAGTGGTGGGCAGAGTGGGAATAATGGTCTTTGTAGGCCATGGCGTGGATTTCAACATCTCTTGGGACAATCATTCTTTCTGTGTCACAAACAATGAACAAGATAGGAATAATGGTCCCTATATCACTCTCTTGAGTGAGTGACTTATGCGAGACACTCTGTTGAGTGTGCTAAGTCCAACACATGACTTATTCAACATCATGCTCGATTACTTTGATGGAGTATGGCCTTGAGAGATGATGAAGATGATGATATGATTTAATTCCAGGAGACTATTGTACTTAATGGTGATAACTTGTGTAGCTATTATTTGATTTCAGTGGAAAATGTGTGTCTCTGGACAATAGTTATGTAGTACTGTGGTGGATGTGTTCCATTGGTAGCAACTGTGTGTGACTAGATAGTAGTTGTGCGCTACTAGGAGTGGTCGTGTACCACTGGATATAAATTGTGTACTGCTATGGATCGACACTGTTGTGATCTATTGGATGGGATTGTAGTAACTGTGTACTACTACCTGATTTCCATGGAGACTACTAGTAGTGTTGAAGGTGTTTTTGAGGATGGTGTGCCAACCAATAATGTTGGAGGTGATTTCCATCTAGATGGATAGTGATGATGATGCTTGTGACTTGATTTGCATGATCACGATATATCCTGTGTGCCTATGATGATGCTACCTGTAGAATGGTCTACAAGACTATATGAGCCTTGCCCATACCATGTGAAATAGATGAATGTGTTTGAGACTATTACAGTTAATGCCTCCCTAGCTAGGAGGGATTGTTGATATTATGGTAGATGTGAGAGATTTTAACCTTCATGCGCAACCTTTGGCTAGAATAGAATATTCCGGAAGCAAGAGAAACCCTAAACATATGTGTAAAAACCCTAGAGGACAAGTCGGCTCAATAGAATAAATAATAAATGTATTATCTTCCAAAAATAAAAGTCAACCCAGATAGGTGACAAGAACCACTATAAATAGGAGGTTCTCTAGCTCATTTGTACAGACATTTCACTCACTCTCTCAAAAAGGTATAGTGCAAGTTTGGAGCTACAGTTGCAAGAAAGGAAGGAGCATCTGCTTGGGTGATTTTTGGTCTCTCTCTCTCTAGTGCTATCTAGCCTAAGATATGCGCCCTATCTTTAGTATTTTGGTGATATTCTTAGTGGTATTCTTGGGAATAAGTGCAACTACAATTGCTGCTGTTGAGTATTGTTCTTATTTTGTGGTTGTAGAGACTCTCTCTCTTGTGTGCTACCCTTGGAGAAGGTGCGCTCTCCTTGTCTTGTGTTGTTTCTACAGTTGGATGGTGTTTTCTAGTTCCATCTCATGCTATTGCTGCAACTAGGGTTTATCTGTTGGTTCTAGTGTGGCTTTTCAGAATCATTCTATCTAGCAAAGGTTAAGGTGCTCGAGGGTGGCTGCATGCCTATGATTGGGTGACAATGGTGATATTGTCTATGGTTAAAACAAGCACATCCAATATTTTAATAACCACAACATAATCTCTTCCATAAAAGACAACCAATGCAATCTTCTAACATAACATGCAGATATGGAATAGAAACTGGTAAGCTTCTACAAATCTCTCCTCTCTGAGCCCCTAACTGACAGAAGACCAACCATTCATAAAATTACCTATCATATTCCCAAATTTGTTTCTCAAGACAAAATGAGGCCTTGTTGCATCCAATTTCTTTGGAGGAAGTTGAATAGGTAGTCATGGAAATGACTAAAGGTAAATCACTGTGCTCGGATGGCTTCACCACTGATTTCTTCTAGGCTTGTTGGTCAATAATCAAACAAGATGTCTAGGCACTCATGGAGGACTCTCAAAAATTTTCAAATGTACTTCTAGCCCTTGATGCCACCTTCATATATTTGATTCTCAAAGAAGAAAAATCAAAGGATCCAAGCAAATTTAGACATATTTCCCTTTGTAATGTTGTTTACATAATAATCACTAAAGTCATAGCCAACCGCATAAAAATGCTCCTCCCCTCCATGAACTATCTCAAGAAAACATGTTACATTGAGGGTTGCCAAATCCTTGATGACATCATCCTAGTTCTGAAATGGTCAACTCTCTCAAATCCACAAAATTTCACGGTATGGTCATTAAACTTGGCATATGTCTAAATATTTTGACAAGCTTATTTTGAAATACATAGAACATGTTCTCAAAGCTTTTGGTTATCTCCTCTCTGGATCAAATGGATTATGTCCCCCACCTCTTTGACCTTATTCTCTATCCCAGTGAATGGATCCCCCACATCTACCTTTTTTACCTCATGTGGTATTCGACAAGGAGACTCTCTTTCTCCTTTCCTTTTCATCTTAATGGTGTAAGGCCTTGGTAGAGCCCTCAAAGCTGTAATTTCTAATAACAAAATCAGGGGCCTCAGATTTTGTGGGGATGATCTACACCTCTCATCAATAATTTTTTGATGACACTATGCTCATGGACATTCCTACTTTGTGAGAAGCCAAAGTCACAAAAACATTCCTCTCTGAATTCATGGATGCCTTAGGTACTTCCATCGATGAATATAAATTTCAATTATTTTTCTTTAACACTTCACCTTTAATACATGTCCATATTACTAGGATTCTTGGCTTCCAACAAAGCTCCCTTTTGTCCAAATACTTGGGTGCACCTCTTATTGAAAATTCCTTTCTCAACTCCTCTTATGAAGGTATTTTCTCCATAATGGATCATTATGTTCCCTCAATACCCCTGGGCGCCTTGTTTTACTTAAATGTCCTGCAAGCTATCTCTCCTTATTTTTTTTTCTTGCTCTTGCTGATCCAACATAAGTTATGAAATCCGTTTGCAACCTCCAAAGAAATTTCTTGTGGGGAGGGGCTCACAAGGAAATAAAACAGGCTTTGGTCTCTTGGAATAAACTTTGTCAACCCAAGATCTCAGGAGGACTTAGTCTCATGTATCCTGATGTTCTTAGCTCGGTTCTTGGAGAAAATACTTGGTGGATATGGCTCAAAAGAAGGGGTGATCTATGGGCCTGAATTTATCATAAGAAATACTGCAAAACACAGAACCCAAAAAAATCATCCACCTAGAAGGAAATATTTTAGGGTCCCTGATCTGGAACTTAGCTTGGAATAACAAGCATATCATCCATCCACATTTCTTTTGGGAGATTAGAGATGGTCATGAATGATGCCCGACAAAAACAACTTTCTCTTTAGGACCACCCAGATTTACAATCATTAAGAAACAACATGCTCACTTGAGGGATGAAATGGTTACAATAGTATCGGCCTCCCCCGAAACTAGATGATTAATGGCGAACCTGGCTCCCCAAATACAAATTCCTTCCTCTCCCACAAGAGATATATTGGGATATCCTTTGGAAGGAGCTTTCAAGCAAAAAAATCAGAATCCAAACTAGGTAGGATAAGCTTCGTTGGGGGCACAAGTCAACATATTGTTTCAACCTCCAAGAGGCTTATAACTTAGTAGCATTCCATCACGATCAAACTTCTTAGAACCTATGGATAAATATCTGGAAGCAAAACTTATGGAAAAAAATATCCTTTTCCCTCTAGCTTTTAGTCCATGGAAAAATCTTAACTTGGGACACTTTATCTTGGTGTGGATTTCTTGGCCTCGCCTTTTGGCTTCTTTTCTTCCAAGATGGAGAATAAATGGAACACCTCTTAAATTCTTGCCCCTTGTCTTCTCTATGGGATCAATGAGCCATCACTTTTCGTACTTTAGATCATATCAGGAGTGGCTTATCTGAAACTTAGAAAGATGGAGGACTTCAGTCTTCTCCAACCCCATCCTCAATTGTGCTTGAAAACTCCTTCCTAGATTTATACCATGGGAAATAAGGAAGGAATGAAATTGGAGAATATTTAAAAACCTACATTTGGAGACTAATATTTTATGGAGGAAAATCAAATGCAAAATTCAGGAAACAACTCTCACCTCCCCTTGGACGGACCAAGATTGTAAATGTTCTACTTAGGAGGCAAGCATTCTAAAAGACCTCAATCTTTACCAGCCCTCATCTCCCTCATGTTATAAAAAATTGGCTCCATATGTCAACTTTTCGACCCTGTGGGCTACTCCCCCTATTGGCTTCCTCAAAATCAAATTTGACGACGCTTCCAAAGGAATCCATGGCCCCGTTGGATTGGGAGGTATATTTCACAATGACAATGGAACTCTACTATGTATTTACATAGACTATTTTGGTTTTGAAAAAAATGCTGCTGAGTTGGAAGCCCTTCAAAAAGGCCTCAACATCACCATTTGAGAAGGATTTCACAATTTTTTTGTAGAAGGGGATTCCCAAATAATCATTCAGATACTCAAAACACTTCAACAAGTCTCTCCTATTAACAAAACCTTCCTAAGCTGGATATTGTAAAGCAACATGGAACACATTCAATCTCTTCGCTCCAATATTGAAGTAGTAATATCTTCTCATGTCAGGCATTCTCCAAACAAAGTTGCTAATAGATTGGACAATGAAGGAATCCTCCAAGATCAACAAACACTAGAATCAAGATGGGATGCTTCTTCTCGATTAGCTCTCCATGAGGAATGAACCACTCTTGTACAAGCTGATCTAACTCCCCCAGATCGGGTAGTATGGATGTGAGCAGGTGGGGGAAATACACCTCGGTGAGTGTGCACACTTGTCCTTCCCATGACCATCTCCTGAACACCTGAATCTTCCCCCTATCACATTTATGAATTCCTTCTCCATTGCGTGTTGATTTCATTTTCCTACGTCCTCCCCTCATGCAATGGTAATTTGCCTCTTCCTTCCCTAGCTTTTTGAAACTTTGGGATTTTCATTACATGTTATGGAAATTTATTACTAAATCATGGGAGTCCTCTGGACTTGGCCTGTCCCCATCTTCTCCTCTAGTTTTGTAT
>ML815066.1:250321-274832 GCA_009831015.1 Picea engelmannii
TACTCTGTTCAGTTGTTGCTGAAAAACCCCAAGGATTGTAGTCCGTAATAAAAAGAAAATTGTACATACATCTTGTGTTCTTTGTGTTCCTTGTAGTGATGACTTGTTGATGATATATTGCTGATATATGTTCACATATAACTGGTTATAAATGACAAAAATGGGTAATGAGTAAATGTTGAATGCTAACTAATGAGTTTTGTGTAAGAAGGAAGTTTTGGGAAAAAGAGCCCCACACTCATTCACCCCCCCTCTAAGTGTGGTAGGTTTGTCCAACAATAATATCCTAGTTCACACGTGATATCCTTTTCATGATACATCTTTATCCTTTGACCCAAGTTTTGAGGATTTATTTGGTCATCATATGTTTGACTAGAAGCTTCTTATCCATGCACCCTAGGGTTTTAGTCTTCCACCTCATCCATCCAACTCATCTACATTATCCACTCATGCACACATCTCTAGGTGGTGTGCTCCACTATGAAGACTTGTCCACTTCTTGCATAACCTTATTCACACCTTGCATACATGTGAAGTGACTAGTGATTGTTTGAATTGGTCAAAGGATGCCCATTTGCATAATTTTCAAGGAGATAAGATGAAATTGATGAAGATCCATCTTACAAGTGTCAAGGGCGCTCATTCTAGGGTGACAACTTTAAGGATGACTTGGTCAAAGTGGACACGAATGCACAATTTTCAAGACCACACTACTTCATGAAGGCATATTTTATTATTTCTTGGTCAAAGGACTTCTAGAAGATGCACTCAAGCATTACACTTGGCATTGTCATGTATTTATAGAAAAGATACCCCATAAATGAAGTTATACACTTAGTAAATTGTTCATCTATTTGGAAATTCGCCCAAGGAGTATTATTATTATTATTTGGAGGTGGTTATTTCTAGAAAAGTACCCTCATCATGGAGTTTTACACTTGCCATTCATGCACACCATTGGAAATTCACTCTACCTATTTGACTAAGCCTTATTATTATTATTTTATATAATGAGGAGTGCACATGACACTCAAAAGATGCCTTTGCATGAAATAGAAGGAGGAGGATGACACATGGAATCACATTCATGTAGATGATTTTATTTAGTGTTTTCCATGGGTTTTTGAACTAATTCGTCCACTTAGGTAGTTATAAATATTTTTAATATTTTCCTTGGAGAGTCTCAAGAGGAAAATCATATTATATTGTGGAGGAGTTGAGCTAAAATCTATATAAGGATTTGCTCACTCCATTTGCAACATGGATTGGATTAGTGTAGAATAATGGGAAGAAGCTTGTCTCACCTTTGCAAAGCTATTGTGTAACATTGTCTATTCTTTAGTATTTGTTATAGGGTAATCATAGAAGGATTTGAGTTGAGTTTTCATTGAGGAAGTATTTTTTTCAAGGCAAACATTGCAAGTGAGGTATAAAGTATTTTTCTATTTCATTTCTTTGTCAAATTCTAGGTTAGATCTATTATATTGGGAGTGAATATCTTAGGGTTTCATTTCCTTACCTTAGGTTTAGTATATGATTTACTTTGTAATACTCAGGTTAATTTCTTTAGAATTAGCCTCTGTATAATCCTTGCAAGGTTTCATATTTCTTAGTGTGATTCTCATCCAAGCAATCTTTATGATGTTTGGGAATTCAAAAACCAAGACAAGAGGAAAAATACTCAAGACTGGCTTAGAACCCATAGCCCAATCAATATAGGCACTGGTCTCCTATTCAATCATCACCCCAAGCCCATCTTTTACATTTTTATTTTTCCATCACAATTGTGGCTAGGTTATGTTTACTGCCACTCCTACTACATGATGTGAGCCTAGTTAATCTATAGGGAAGACCCCATTGGTTAGGATTCCATTTTCCCTAGCTTAAAGTGAAAAGGAGAGTTGGTGAGGTGACAATGGCCAACCTCCTAGTTCCACAAGGTTAGCGCCCTATGTTTGGGACTTTAATCTAAAGGTGCTAGTTTGTGTGGTAACAAGTAGTGTTCACACCAATGTGTTTGTTGAATAGATATCCCATGATGGCGGTGAAATAGAAAACCCTAGAGGAAGTGTGGTTTGGGAGGAAGATTAGAGTCAATTATCTTAAGGTCTTTGGTTCTACACCTTATGCTTAGATTCCATATGAGAAAAGAACCAAGTTAAATTCCAAGAGTAAGAAACTAATGATCATAGGGTACAACAACAAGCATAAATCCTACAGATTGGTTGATGTTGACACCAATTAGTTGAGCTGCGACAAAGATGTCATAGTTGATGAGGAGATTAGACCTTCCCACAGTTCTTCGAAGATGGAAATTGTTGGGTTCACCTTTTTGTCATAAAAATAATCATTTATACCCTATTTTCACCACTCCTTTTCACCTTTTTGGCATTTCGTACATATTTTCTCTAAACTTGGGATCAATAAAGGATGTAAAAGGTAAATTTTTAGTTTTGTCTCTATTTTCTATTGAATAAGTAAAATTGTTGAAATCTTGAATTTTTATCAGTATTATTACAAGAATTGATTTTTTCCTATAATTGCTCCGAGCTTTGCATATTTGCAGGGCGAATTTGGGAAAATGAAAATATGGGTTTTGTTCCTAGCATTTACACCATGGTTCATGAGCTTTTGGAGTATGGGAAACTACTCGAAGGTCACTGGTCAACACTGGTCAAACATGTGGCTGTCACAAGAAAAAAAATCAGCAACAAGAACATAATTGGATTTCCTCACGATTTCCGGATCAAATCTCTCATCTGGGGTTCGATTTAGCAATTTTAGGAGGTTGTTCAGATATGGTATCCATCCAAGAGAGATTTTAGGATAAAATAGTTACATTTTCTTATGTATAAATGTGCCAAGACTTCAAGGCAAAGGGAAATTCGAATTTGAGAAGTTTCTAAACACATTGTAGCTGAAATTTTATGATTAATACAAAGACTCTGGTTTCCTACATCTAATTTGTTGTTTTGTGCATACACCAAAGCTTGGAAGGCCCCCCTTGCAATGGTCTATGCAACAATGTACATTTCTATACAGAGTTTATGTTTGCTTCCTCTTTAATTAGTGTGTAGTGGTAAATATTTCTTTGTCTCTATTTCTTTTAAATAATTCTTTTATTTTTATTTTTAATTGAAGAAAGTTTCCTGTCTAAAATAGCATTAGAATGAATTGTGAAACATTCTCTTGAATCCATAAATTGCACAAGTTAAAAGGGAGTATTTCTGTTAATTCATAAACTGTTATGACACATTCCTTCTACAACATGTTTTTCAACCATTGAAGACTATGGAAAATGTGGGTTAAAGAGATTAGAATTGATTTGCATTGAAGTTAGATTGACGCAGGCAGAGTCCTTCTCCACCTGACCTCCTGCTCTCAGGATCGATAAAAAAAATCCCCTTTCACTGAGCCGAAGTGGCTCCTTAGATCCCCTACTGGAATCCCTGATAAAAACTCGATCCACAGGTCCTTCTCTTTTCCCTGTCACGGCCTCTGCATGCGCCTGTGACCTTTCCCCGGTTCAGTTTCGGGTTTCAGGGTTTTGTGATCCCCGTGTTCGAGAGTTTCTATCCTCTCCAATTCCCGATCACTGATGTGCCCCTTTCACGTGCTAGCCCTCCTGGCTCAGCTCCTGGCTCATATGACCGAATTCCCCGTGACCGCAGTCAAACCTCCAATTGGGGTTTTAGCCTTTGCATTTCTGAAACGCTTGAGCACTTTACTCACGTGATTCCTGATATCCCGATATGCTCCTTCTTTGGCTTTAGCCCTTTCTGACTATGCCATGGCCCATATGACCTACTCTTACAAGACCACAACCTTGTGTCCTTTTCGGGGCTACTCTTACCGGGGTTTCGGTGTTTGCGATGTCAATATGAAAATGTCCCCTGGACTCACGATCCTCCGAATCCCGATATGCCAGCTTACTTGGCACCCACGTGAGTTGACCTTTCAACGGTCCTTTCACCCATTGTGAAAATCTGCCACTTGTCCGTTCGTCACTTTCCGTGGTCCCGCACGGTTCTCTGCCTGTCGGGGTATCGCGTTTCGCAATATCACGATTCCAATTGCAAATGTTCACGGGACTCATGAAACTCTGAATCCCGATTCTTTGACGCGACGACAACTTCCCCCCCCCACAATGGAGCTTCACCCTTTATCGGGGTATCGCGTTTCACAATTTTGAAATGCACAAACCCTTTGCTCCCGGGATCTCCGATATCCCGATTCCCGATTAGCCGACCTCTTATCAGGGTTTTCACCGATAACCTGGATCTTTGCCACGCATCCCTGCAAATGGACGGTCCTGATCGCTTCTCGCGATTTCGGGACTTTCGCTACCAATTGCCCGCCTTCTCGACCTCGAGAACTCCGATATCCCGAGTGCCAATATCCCGATGCCCTTCGGGACTTTTTCACCCACTTCTCTGCGCTAAGGGTTAAACCACATGTAACTCCTTACTGATCCAACGACTGATGGGTATTTTACTCAGGATCTGACAGATCAGATCATATCTCCCGTGCGCTCCTCCTTTGATGATTTTCTGTATGAAAAATCCAACAACCCAGATCTCGTCGGCCTATCCAACGACTGCTGTGCTCCCTCCTGAGCTTTCTGTGCGCTTTCTTCCCGCACTTAGAAGAATTCATATTTCTCTAAGGCCTCAGCCTTTGTCTCGTTTCAGTGAACTCTTCGACCTTGAGTCCTCGCCGCGTGTATAAAACTCTAACTCCTCCTGAGCTTGTTCTTCTCGAATCCTTAAAGGATTTCGACGTCTGCGCTCCTGCAGAGTCTTCTCATGCACACGTTGGTGCTATCTCTTCTGAGCTTCTGCAAACACTCAGACCCCTTGAGGGATTTTGGATTTCTCCCTTCTCCCTGCAGATGGAGAATATCTAGATGCCTTCCTGGCTATCCTTTCACTCCAACAACCTCTTGCTGAGTCTATCAGGGTGTTCAGGAACCCTGAGAATATCCCTCAATGGAATCTTCCTTCAACTCCTGAACTCAAAGAGTTCTCTTCTCTTATGCCTATCTGCACACTGTCTCGATGCCCTCCCGACAGAGTTTCTTCTCCCACAGAACGTTCAACAGTTCTGTCCTCTTTCTTCTGTGCACTCCTTGCACCCGCTCAATGCCCACCTGGTAGAGCTCTCAGAATCCTCAGTGATTCTGGTTCTTCTTGAACTCACAGCAGAGTTCTTCTCAATGCACCACTGTGCATATGCTCAATGCCCACTTGGCTCCTACATAATCCTCAGTGATTCTATCTGCAACTGTGTCTCAGCTACATAGCCTTGCCTCTAAGGTGTTCAACAACCTTGAGGTCTTCCTCTGAGTTGTTGACTCCAGTTCTTGTGCCACAACACGTCTCTGTCTGAACCCGCAGTGTTCAGAAGTGCATCCTCTGTGCATCAGTATTCAGAGTCCGCAGCACTCTGTCACACCCTCCTGGCATGAAACCAAAAATACCTTCAACTAAAATCAAAACAACTTGCAATGCATGATAACAACACACATTCACAACATAATGGAACACTCACAGACATCCATATAACACAAAATATATGCAGGAAAAACTGCTTCTGATTATATTAAAAATGGCAAATGCCTATATTTTACAAAGGTGTTCCTGAGCTCTCTCTGGCTCTTCTCAGCTTCTACACTAGCTCTTCATATCTCTCTACAATGTACAATGAGGGTGTCTATATCCTGTTTTTCCTCCTGCGTTCTAGAACTGTCTAATCTAGAAATTTTGTCTATCTACCCCATTCAATTACAATAAATGGCTTTCTAGTCCAACGTCTGGATCTAGATCTCAGCCGATCTACCATTAAATATGATCTTATCTACAGCCTGCACAAAGGCACGGCTCTATGGCTCAATAGCCTAAACACATTAAATTACATTCATTTCAAATTCAAAATGAGGGATGTGCCTCTCTTCAGCCTTTGAATGCGTGCGCACTGACGTGGCTGGCTGGCTGGTTGGATGATGTGGAGAGGTGCTCCTGCATCAAACTCCTCAGCTGCAAAATTATGAGTTGTTGGAAATCCTCCTGGATCCCAAACCAATATCTAGAGCTTTCCATCTGCTCCATTCTGTTGTTGCTGCTGCTGCTCTCCTTCTTCTCAGCCTCTCCTTCTGGCAGTCTCTACTGACCTCAACATTAGCCTTCTGATGTCTTCTATCACCTCGTCCAGCTGCTCCAATGGCTGTTTCTTCTCTTGCAGTCTCCTCAGCTGCAAAAATTTTCTGCACATGGGTAGATCACCATGATCTCCCATGCCCTCTTCTTCAGTATCCAACTTCACCTGTTGGATGTGCACGCTCTGTACCTTTACCCCTTCTTCCAGGGCTTCAATCTGCTCCCACAGATCAGCAAAGCAAATGCTGTCCATGTCTTCTTCTTCTTCTCCTGCTGCAAACTGCCACGTTGCAGTCTCTTCAGCTGCATGGCTAAATATGTTGAGCCATTCCCTCGAATGCTCATCCTCTTTTCCTCCTTGGCCAGCTTCCAAAGTCTGCTCCAATTTCTCCCTGACAGTCACGGCTAACTGTTCTGCTATTGCCGCATCATCTGTAACACATTTTTCTGCCTCCTCCTGGGCAAATGGTAGGAATACCTGAATTCCCCCAATCATTACATGGCTTCTCAAATCTTCCTCCTCTTCTGTCAGCTGCACCCGCTGATCCAGTTCCGAGCTCATCTGCTTTGTCAGCTCCTCTGGCTAATTCTAACTCATTTGCTCATCCCTGCCCTCCTGGAAATATGGGATTTCTCCGGTTCCCTCCTGGCAGTCTATGGAATCAACCGATCCCATCTCTGTTCCCTTTCCCACCTGGCAAATTGGAAACCTTCCGCTTCCCTCCTGGCAGTCTATGAGATCTCACAGCGATCTCGATCCATTTCCCTCCTGGCAATTTGAAATTCCTTGACTATCCTCATGATATTCCATGAGATCCTACAATGATCTCAATTCATTGCTCTCCTGGAAATCTGGAATTTCCTGTTTTCCCTCCTGGCAACTCTTGAGATCTTCAGATGATACCATTTCAATTTCAAAGTCATCGAGACCTTTCCCAGTCTTTGGTTCGCATACCTGAACCATCTCTTATTTTGTGGTCTTGAGGTTTTTAGCGCACCTCAACCACTCTCTCAACAACCTTCGCTGTCTTCTGACCATCAACTCCCTGACTGGCCATTTTGATTTTTCCTTCCTCATGGGCCATTCGTGCATCCATCTCGACCTCTTATCCCACCGCATCTCAATAGCAATTTCATCCATTCTCGCGTTCATCTCAGCGAGTTCTTCATCCCATTCGGCGTCACTCATCAGTTCGAGGTCCTTTCTTCCAGCAAATCTATGGCATTCAGTAGCCATGTTGCTTTCCCTGTCTACTCTCCTGGAAAACCTGCTACTGTCACTCCGCATCCCGAGTGCTCAGCTTCATCCTTCAGTTCTGCCGACTGCCTATGGACTGCTTCCTACCTGCAAACAAGTCCTTACAGAGTCCTCAACAACTCTGTCTTCCTCTTGCTTTCCTCTTTCACCTGAAATATACAGATGAATTCCCACTCTGATACCACTTGACGTGTATCAGAGTGCTCCTTTCCTCTTTCTCCCTCTTGCCTGAAGTATACAAACAAGAAATTAGCTCTGATACCACTTGACGCAGGCGAGGTCCTTCTCCACCTGACCTCCTGCTCTCAGGATTGATAAAAAAAATCCCCTTTTGCTGAGCCGAAGAGGCTCCTTAGATCCCCTGCTAGAATCCCTGATAAAAACCCGATCCACAGGTCCTGCTCTTTTCCCTGTCACGGCCTCTGCACGCGCCTATGACCTTTCCCCAGTTCAGTTTCAGGTTTCAGGGTTTCAGGGTTTCGTGATCCCCGTGTTCGAGAGTTTCTATCCTCTCCAATTCCCGATCGCCGATGTGCCCCTTTCATGCGCTAGCCCTCCTGGCTCATATGACCAAATTCCCCGTGACCGCAGTCAAACCTCCAATCGGGGTTTCAGCCTTCGCATTTCTTAAACGCTTGAGCACTTTACTCACGGGATTCCCGATATCCCGATATGCTCCTTCTTTGGCTTTAGCCCTTTCTGACTTTGCCATGGTCCATATGACCTGCTCTTACAAGACCACAACCTCGTGTCCTTTTCGGGGCTACTCCTACCGGGGTTTCGGGGTTTGCGATGTCAATATGCAAATGTCCCCTGGACTCGTGATCCTTCGAATCCTGATATGCCGGCTTACCTGGCACCCACGTGAGTTGACCTTTCAATGGTCCTTTCACCTGTCATGAAAATCTGCCACTTGTCCGCTCGTCACTTCCCGTGGTCCCACACGGTTCTCTTCCTGTCGGGGTATCACGTTTCGCAATATCGTGATTCCAATTGCAAATGTTCATGGGACTCGTGAAACTCTGAATCCTGATTCTCCGATGTGACGACAGTTTCCCCCCCCCACAATGGAGCTTCACCCTTTATCGGGGTATTGCGTTTCGCAATTCTGAAATGCACAAACCCTTTTCTCCCGGGATCTCCGATATCCCGATTCCCGATTAGCCGACCTCCTGTCGGGGTTTTCACCGATAACTTGGATCTCTGCCACGCATCCCTGCAAACAGACGGTCCTGATCGCTTCTCGCGATTTCGGGACTTTCGCTACCAATTGCTCGACTTCTCGACCTCGAGAACTCTGATGTCCCGAGTGCCGATATCCCAATGCCCTTCAGGGATTTTTCACCCACTTCTCTGCGCTAAGGGTTAAACCACATGCAACTCCTTACCAATCCAACGACTGACGGGTATTTTACTCAGGATCTGACGGCTCAGATCATCTCTCCCGTGCGCTCCTCCTCTGATGATTTTCTGGATGTGAAATCCAACGGCCCAGATCTCGTCAGCCTATCCAACGGCTGCTGTGCTCCCTCCTGAGCTTCTTGCGTGCTTTCTTCCCGCACTTAGAAGAATTTATATTTCTCTAAGGCCTCAGCCTTTGTCTCATTTCAATGAACTCTTCGACCTTGAGTCCTCGTCACGCGTTTAAAATGCTAACTCCTCCTGAGCTTGTTCTTCTCGAATCCTTAAAGGATTCCGACGTCTGCGCTCCTGCAGAGTATTCTCATGCACACGCTGGTGCTATCTCTTCTGAGCTTCTACAAACACTCAGACCCCTTGAGGGATTTTGGCTTTCTCCCTTCTCCCTGCAGATGGAGAATATCTGGATGCCCCCTTGGCTATCCTTTCACTCCAACAACCTCTTGCTGAGTCTATTAGGGTGTTCAACAACCCTAAAAAGATCCCTCAGTGGAATCTTCCTTCAACTCCTGAACTCAAAGAGTTCTCTTCTCTTATGCCTATCTGCACACTGTCTCGATGCCCTCCTAGCAGAGTTTCTTCTCCCACAGAATGTTCAACAATTCTGTCCTCTTTCTTCTGTGCACTCCTTGCACCCGCTTAATGCCCACCTGGTAGAGCTCTCAGAATCCTCAGTGATTCTGGTTCTTCTTGAACTCACAACAGAGTTCTTCTCAATGCACCACTGTGCATACGCTCAATGCCCACTTGGCAGAGCTCCTACAGAATCCTCAGTGATTCTGTCTGCAACTGTGTCTCAGATACACAGCCTTGCCTCTAAGGTGTT
Organism: Picea engelmannii; assembly: GCA_009831015.1. Lineage (NCBI taxonomy): Eukaryota > Viridiplantae > Streptophyta > Pinopsida > Pinales > Pinaceae > Picea > Picea engelmannii. The sequence continues at coordinate 259,980 of ML815066.1, forward strand.
CAACAACCTTGAGGTCTTCCTTTGAGTTGTTGACTCCAGTTCTTGTGCCGCAACACGTCTCTGTCTGAACCGGCAGTGTTCAGAAGTGCATCCTCTGTGCACCGGTATTCAGAGTCTGCAACACTCTGTCACGCCCTCCTGGAATGAAACCACAAAGACCTTCAACTAAAATCAAAACAACCTGCAATGCATGATAACAACACACATTCACAACATAATGGAACACTCACAAACATCCATATAACACAGAATATATGTAGGAAAAACTGATTCTGATTATATTAAAAACGGCAAATGCTTGTATTTTACAAAGGTGTTCCTGAGATCTCTCTGACTCTTTTCAGCTTCTACGCTAGCTCTTCATCTCTCTCTACAATGTACAATGAGGGTGTCTATATCCTATTTTCCCTCATGCGTTCTAGAACTGTCTAATCTAGAAATTTCGTCTATCTACCCCATTCAATTACAATAAATGGCTGTCTAGTCCAACGTCTGGATCTAGATCTCAGCCGATCTAACATTAAAGCCGATCTTATCTACAACCTACACAAAGGAACGACTCTATGGCTCAACAGCCTAAACACATTAAATTACATTCATTTCAAATTCAAAATGAGGGCTACGCCTCTCTTCACCCTTTGAATGCGTGCGCGCTGACGTGGCTGGCTGTCTGGATGGATGATGTGGAGAGATGCTCTTGCATCATAGATTCTTTATGTTTTTTATTAGAATTATCTCACATACTCTTCATAATAGTTTCTCATAGTTTAGCAGGGTATTTTTGTAGGAAGTCTCTCTTTGCTGAGTCATTCAAAATTGCACAATTTTCAGATTACCATTGTAAAGATCACTTCACTTTACAATCAAAATTTTTACCAATGAATTGTGACTGCCATAACTCTTTATTGGGAAAAGCAAACTTCATCCTATAACTAGATTTTTGACCAAAGAAACTATGGATAATAAGTTGAGGACTTTTAACATTCTTTAAGTATTTGAAATTTGATTTCTTAGATGCACATAGATTCCTTTAAAAAGTTCATAGTTAAGCCGAGTTTTGTCACAAGGATTGTTTCTAGTACTTTGAGACAAATTCCCTTTGTGACCTAATTGTCTACCATTGAGACTGTGAACATTTGAAGAAGAAGCTATTGTTTCTTTTGAAAATTAGTTTAAAAAATTCTTTTTGATATATTTTAGGTTGATTCTAAGACTAATTCCCTCACATACAATGATTTTGTCTCACAAATTTATGGACTTCCAGATTGTTAATTTAATGTCCTGATCTTTACCAATTAGTGAGCTGACAAAAATCACAGAACAACAACTTGCCGAGACTAAGGATTTAGGTATCAAGCTTCAAGCACCTCCATCTGAAAGGGGGGAGGATTTTGAGCATGATGAGTTTTCAAGATTTGATTTTAATGGTATTTGTACACGTATAGGTAACTTAGATCATGGCAATAACTTTTATGGGAAGATCCCAAGAAGAGACGAAACAACATTGGAGATGTTTGGGTAGGTGAAATGATTGAGGGATGATCATCAAGAGGTTAAAGAAAACATAAACCAAACATGGTTAACTTTGATTCAATGGAAAATGTTTAGGAGGTATATGAGCCATAGGTGTTTGATGAGAAGATCCCAAGAAGAGACCAAAGTGGGGCTACAACACCATTGGAGATGTTTGGGTAGGTGAAATGATTGAGGGACGATCATTAAGAGGTAAAAGAAAACATAAACCAAACATGGTTAAATTTTCTCTAATGGTCAATGTTTAGGAGGTATATGAGCCACATAGGTGCTTGAGGAGGAAAAAGGATTGTCTCAAAGAGTGGGCATTGACTATGTGGAGACATTTGCTCCTACAACAAATATGAGCTCCATTTGATTAGTTCTAGCTGTAGCAACACAATTTGGCTGAAAGGTGGATCCATCAAATGGATGTGAAGAGTGCTTTTCTCAATGGAGATTTGGAGAAAGAGGTTTATATGTATTAACCAAAAGGATTTTAGGTTCTACTTTATGGTCATTTGTTGGTCATTAATCTAATTATCTTATCTTATATATGGAAGGAGCATCTTGTTTGTAGACTTAAGAAGGCTCTATATGGCTAGGAGTAGGCACCTTGGGCATGGTACATTAATATTGAGAGGTACTTGGATGAATAGGGGCTCCAATGGAGTCCTCCATATTTTAATATGTATGTCAAAAGTAATGGTAATGATATCACTTTATTGGTCATTTGTGTAGATGACATCATTATTATAGGTAGGGAGGCAAGCACTATTTTATATCTCAAATTTAATACGAGTAAAGCTTTTGACATGACTAATCTAGGCCTCCTAAATTACTTTGTAGGTGTAGAAGTTTGGAAAATGGGTAGCAATATTTTTTTCTCACAAGAAAAATATGCCAACAATTTGCTTGATAGGTTCAAAATGACATATTACAAAATCTCATCTACACCTATGGAGAAAGGGTTTATACTTTCAGTCATGACCAACTCTAAGGAAATTATTGAGTCAATCTATAGGCAACTAGTGGGGAGATTGATATATCTTATAATCACTAGGCCTGATTTGAGTTAGGCCATGAGCTTCATTTTCAAATTCATGAAAGTTTTGAAGGTGAAGCATTGGACTGTAGAAATGAGAGTGTTGAGAAATCTGAAAGGGACACATGACTTTGGGATTCTGTACAATAGAAGCAAAGACTGTGGGTGTACTGATTCAGATTGCATAGTTTGTGTGGATGACAGAAAATATAACTTTGGATATGTTTTCAACCTTGGCATAGGTGTAGTCACATAGACCAACAAAAAGTGGCGTGCAATAGCCCTTTCGTTGAAAAAATTAAATATCAAGGAATAATGAAAGGGGTGTAGTTTGTCTTAGGAGGATGCTTTTATACATGAATATGCAATAGATAGGGCTAACACCCCTATTCTCTAACAATCAAGGGATGCTCAAACTAGCCAAGAGCCCAGTTTTCCACAAGCATACCAAGCATGTTGAGATACAATGACACTTTGTTAGAAAACTTGTAGAGGATGGATCTATTGAGTTGCATTTTTGTCCCATAGAGGACTAAATTAGACATCTCCACCAAGTTCGGGTCCCAAAAAACATGTAAAATTCGAGGATAATCTTGGTGTAGTTAGTAGACTGAGTGTTAAAGTCAATGTTAGATTACAATGGTTAATTAAATATTAGACATAGGATTTAATAAAGTCACTTTGACTTAAGATTATTTTATGATTTTATGCTCTATTTCACTTTAGTGTGTTTCTCGATTTATCCCACATCCATAAAATGGATTGACACTATTAGCATGTAACCCTTTATAAGAAAGCTTCGCTTTCTCATTATTAATGAAATATTAGTTTCCTTTATGTGTTCATGTTATCATTATAGTGACAAGATAGTTCTCCATTCAATCTTTGTGTGGGTAGGTCATTTACGTGTTCTCATGCTAATATAACATAATAAATGTTGTTGCCATTAATGTGATTGACTCTTGATATGGATTCTTAAAGTCATAGAATCTATTAATCACTTGATGTTTTGTAGTCAATGATCAATATCAATACTTGAGATGGTGGTTGAATATTTACTAGCCTTGATAGGGAAATGTGATTAACTTCCTTAATAATAGTGCCACTTTGCATTCTCAAATGTACTTGTAAAATGTTGTTCAAGTGGTTACATGGTGTTTTAACAAAAAAACAAGTGATACATATGTATAATATATTGCATCATGACGTTTGGTTGCCCCAATTTTAATTATAGAAGGATTATTTTATTTCATTTGGTATTGCATTTTGTTATGGTCCAAGTCACCAGAAATAACCAAAGAAATATATCATATAATTTTTCTTTTATTAATCAACAGGGAGCACAACTCCCAATTACAATGATGACGACTTGCACAACTCCTATGCATTAGGAGATATTTTTGAAGAAAATAAAAAAGTAATAATATAAAATTATCATTTATCTTTTTATGAAAATGACTATAATAATCTTCTATATATAACTAGAAAAAAATTTCTTTAGATCAAAAAATTGGAAAATATATATATTTGTGTTTATATAATTTTTTCGATATCTTCTGATATTTTCCCCAATATAATTGATAAGTGTATTTTCGGATCCTGGACAATATATTAGATGACATGATATTTAAAACACCAATGCCTTTCCTAAGCCCAACACACAACTAGAGGCCCTAACTATTATCTTTCCCCAAGAGGACCTTTAAAATGATGTGGTCATCGACGTTTCGAATCCAGATCCGGATTCGAAACGTCGATGACAAAATGACACCAACTGTGGATTATCCGGCAAATGAATTTGAAATCCCTCACCACAGAAATATGAAAAAAGATAAAATATGTTCTAAAATGGATATCGAAAAACCGTTATTGAGGTCATTGTACCTTAGATTTCACTCAACATAGCATGCTTCCCAATATTCCCCTTAAATTGGATTGAAAAGTAAAGGAAATAAACCTCTCCTTCCTCCTTCCCTCCTCTTTGTCTTTTCACATCTTTTTGTTCTTTCATTTTTCTCTTTCTATTTTTCTTTCTTTCTTTGGATTTTTTGTTCTCTCTCTTTTGTTCTCTTTCTTTCCTTTTGTTTCATCGCCCACTTCTTGTTGCCTTGAAGTATGGTTCGAGATGAGAGTTGCACCCATTCATTGCATTTGTAGGGTTCTATTTGACACTATCCTTAATTTATGATGGATTTTGTCAACAACACTAACCTTAACCACTCCTATCCAATAGTACGTCACATGTGGCTGCACAAAATTAAACATGAACTATTTTAACACCCCTACCTCTCTAATGTTTAATTTGAAACACAAAATCCCATTACCAACTTTAACTTTGACCTCTTATTAAATTCAAGTTAGAAAATATGTTTGTCAACATTAAAACTGGTGAGATACCAATTTAGAAAGCTTCATGTACATGACACACTTTTACATATTATACCGTGATAAATTTTTTTCCCAAGGAAAACCTTGCACAAAAACCCAAGGGATGCTTCCCTAGATTCGTGGATGGCATCCCTAGTAAACATGTTGATGTATACTAGTGTGGCTCACTAGGGGGATTCAAACTGGGCACTTTCTGGCATGAAACTTTCCAAATGTCTAGTGGCATTGGCGATAGCCTTCAGGTGATTTCTCTCTCATCCAATCTTCAGGAGTTTCAACTTCCCGAAGTGGTTACCTCTCACAGGGGTTGATCCGATGGTTGGCGTGATTCCCAGAACTAAATCTATGATCTATATCCAATCCTTACTTATCCTTTTACTGCTTAATCCAACGACTATGAATTAATTAAGGGTTGAGATGGACGACCACTATTTACTTCGGGACTTCGAGATTCTGGGTATTTGGAGGTCCAGGTAATTGCTGCTTCAATTTCCTTCAGAGTTGGTTAGCTCCGAAGTGGTCAACATGGGAGTGCTTACGTATCTTTACACTATGTTTTGATCCAATGGTCATGTGAGAATCCGAAGGATCTTAGATCAATGATTAGCATTGACTTCAGCCGTCGACGCTTCGAGTATTTGCTGGTGGTAGACGTTGGTTTCTTCCGAAGGAAAAACTCCTAGAGTGACGTAACTTGCTGGCATCACTGCTAACTTGGCACTGGCCGAGTGGCTGCCACGTGTCACCTAGATTCTCGACTTATGTAACCTAAAGTGCCAACTTGACCTAGACACGTGCCACCGCTTGATTGTGCCACATGTCCTTGCTGACGTGGATATCCTGATGTGTTGACAGTTGTAGGTTCATCTGAATCCTTGATCCAATGACTATGATCAATTCTTAGATCAATGGTACAGGTTCATTTCGACCATTCGTGACTCTGGGGCTACGGGATACTCGAACTTTGAGAGGTTCAATCCCTCTGGAGTGCATTTTTCCGAAGTAGATCGAAAGATTGATTTTTGATCCGCAGTTGAGTGGACGGTCTGTACAACCTCAACAAGGCATTTTGTTAATGGTCTCCTCATTGTGTGATTTCCAGGATCTTGACCGTGAATCTTCCTTCTTGATAGACAATCAAATCTTACTTTGGAGCTTTGACTCTCCGAGACTCTGGGTTAATAGAAATTCGAGGTAGTTCAATCCCTCCGAAGCGGTTACCTACTGAATAAGTCATGATACTATGATGACTGATTGCTGTCGGTTGTTTATTACATGTTACACTATCCTTCCATTGTGCTTGATATAAGGGTCATTATTCATCCTAGAGTAGATCAACGATCAGGGATGATTGTAGAGTCCCAACTAGCACGATGTTTAAAATCGTCATCGAGTTCTGCAATGGAAATTGCTCGTTGGTAGTGGAACCGATGCCAACCGTTGATCTTGCCGAATCTATAGATCGATGGTCTAGGAGGATTTATTAGGTTAAACATGCACATATGTTAGTTTTGCCTCTGATCTCCACAATTTATCTCCACCGTAGATCTTACTTGTGCTGATCTGACGGTCAGGACTTAATCAAGTGTTGATCCAATGATTCTTCTTTGCAGTTCCCATATCTGACAATTGTTGTAGCATTATTCTAAATTCATCCTTCGATGGTCACGCTCTAGTCTGATTCCTTATTGAACGGTTCATGTGTGTCATATTTTTTGATATTCGATTAATGTTCTTACTTCTGATATGGTCCTCGCTATTTCTTCTGAGATTTTAATAACATTCTTCTGCACCCTGTTTGTCATCAATGACAATTCATCATAAAAACTCATCATCACATCATGATGATTTTCGACTGTTGACATCAATTAAAAAACATCAATGATAATATGTCCAAAACATTTTTTCTAGGAAAATGTTTGGAAGTATGGCTAAGTAAGAAACAAAGATCCACATCACTATCTACAATAGAGGAAAAATACATTGCTGCTCCATCCTGCTACATAGAAATTATTTAGATGAAGCAAACATTATAAGATTTACAAATAAGATGTGATAATCCCATTACTATTAACTGTGATAGCACTAGTGCCATAATCATATCTAAAAATCCAGTAATACATTATAAAACCAAACACATCACAATTAAATACCATTTCCTAAGATATCAGGTTACCCAAAAAATAGTTAAAATAATGTATGTAGACACCAAAGAACAAATTGTAGAAATTTTCACAAAACCTTTGCCCAGGAGTACTTTCGAAAATCTTCGATAGAAATTAGGAGTAATTCAAAAACCTCATTAAAAACCATTAAATCGTATCAGAAGGGGCACATGGTCAGGGGGATCATTTCCACGGGGGGAGCGAAGAAAGTATTGGATTACTGAGAGGGGGGGTGAATCAGTAATAGAGAAATTTAATCCTTTTTAACCATATAATGCAAGTGTTATATCAGTGTAGAATTATCATCCAATAATTGCAGAGTAAATAAACAATGAACAAATGAGAAATCATACACATACACAATACACCAGTGTTTTTACGTGGAAACCCAAAGCGGGATAAAACCACATAATGCTTTTTCTTATATGTCTTGAAGAATTACATTCATTGGAAGCACCAACTTCCTTTGTTTTCCAGGTGCAACTGGAAGGAGGCTCTAACCCCCTAGTTTCTCAGGCTACAACTTGAGGGAAGCTCCAACTCCCCAATTCTCTGGCTACAACCAGAAGGAGGCTACAACCCCCTAAGTTCTCCGGCTACAACCACCTGTCCTTGCCCCATCCAACCGCCCTGAAATATAATGCCAAACGTAGACTAGCTGTCACTGTCACTGAATCAACCACTGCCACTGTCAACCTGTCACTTATTCTTGAGAAAGAAAACTGCAGTCATTCTTGTATAATCATCAACTAATAACATAAAGTATTTCTCACCATTTAAACCCTTTGTTGTAGTTGGTCCAACTAGATAAGTATGCACAATTTCCAGTGGTCTTGTCGTTGAGTATTCCTTTGATTTGAATTTGGTCTTTGTTTCCTTTCCTTGTTGACAATGTTTGCATAAAGTGTTGGTTGGTTTCGTGATCTGGGGCATTTCTCTAACTTCTTCTCTTTTGCCAACTTTGACAAGGTTATCAAAATGTATGTGACCCATTATTCTGTGCCATAGCCAACTTTCATCTTCCTTTCTTAGACAACACTTTTCATTTCCAATTTCACTTAACACATATATGTTGCCTAAAGTTCTCGTAGCTGTAGCAATCAATTTTCCTAAACCTTCTTTTCTTATCTCACACTTTTGTGAATTGAAAATAAATTTATGACCTTGGTCACACATTTGACTCACACTTAGAAGATTATGTTTCATATCTTCTACTAGTAGAACATTTTCTGCCTTTATATTGTTGTTCCCAATTCTAACTGTGCCTTTTCCGATGATTTTAGCTGAATCATCATTTCCAAATGAGACTAATCCATCTCTTTCCTTTCTTAAAGTAAGAAACCTATCTCTATCACCTGTTGTGTGTTTTGAACAACCACTATCAACATACCAACCACATTTCTTCTGCTTAGCTTGTAGAGTGAGTGTGCATTCTTCATTTCTATACTGATTTTGCTTTCTTATCCATGTCCTTTTCTGATGTTCCTATCTGTGACTGTTGTTATTCTGTTGCAGTGTTCTAGGAGGAACTGTCATTCTGCAATCTTTGGCCATGTGTCCAAAGTTGTTACATTTGTAACATTCCACTTTAGTGCTCAAGGATTCAAACCTATTGTAACTTCTTCTCCATGTTTCACTAGGCCTTCTTGGATAACCCTTTTGTGTATGACTTTGAAAGTTTCTTATGTTCCTGTTGTTAGCTCTGCAATTCACAACTTTATGTCCAAAATTATTACATGCATAACATAAAAAAAATAAATATAGTTTGATACCTGGGAGTTGAAGATCTTCTGAAAGGAGGTACTCTTATGAATTATTCTTCTTCTCGAGGCCTATCTGTCGGTTGGTGATTCTGAAATCTGAATCTTCTCGGTGGAGGAGTGTCCCTGTAATCTTCCTTGTAGATATTCCTATCCCCTTTGATTGTTTCTGCATAGATTTTTGGATATGTTTCTTGCTTTGTTGTTTTGTTGCTTGATCCCTTTTCTGTCTAATTTTATCCAAGTCCAGACTTGTCATGATGAAATTTTTGACTGCTGATAATGTCATCCAAAAATTTTGAGCTGTTCTGCATATTTTTCTTTTGAAGATCCTTTCTTAATGTGGTAATCTGTGCTTCCAAATTTCCAATGATCCTGTCTTTTTCTTCTAGCTGTTCTTTGAGTGTTTCTTCAATGATTTTATCTTCTTCTATTTGAACCTTCAAATTTGTGGTCATTTTTTCTAGTTCTTGAGTGTCTTCTTTCTTGTCTAGTTCTACTTGTAGTTTCTTGTTTTTGTTTTGATAACTTCTATGGCACACATCAATTATTATCGGTAGTCAACTTCCGCCTCTTCATATTCTTCTTCGGCTTCTTCATATTCTTCTTCAGAGTCTTCTACTGCCATGAATAGAACTCTTTATGTCTCACTGTCACTGACTTCATCTTCATCTCATGATGAGATGTCTTCTTTGGTGGATAAAATTTTCTTGAAAACTTTCTTTGTGGTTATTTTTCCTTTATATGTTAATTTGCTATTTGAGTAACCTTCATCATTTCTCTTTTTCTTATGAGGAAATTTGTTAGAAAAATGACCAATACCATCACAATTAAAACAAATCAAAGGAAGCTTACCTCTATACACGCCATTGGTTCCCTTGTTCAATCTTTTGATAAAGTTTACCACTTCTTCATCATCTTCCGAGACGTCACTGCTGCTGCTAAGTTCTTTTTATTTTTGCTTTGACTTTTTGGATGCTTTGAAGGCTGCTTCTTTTGTATCTGGATTTTCCTATTCAGTTCTCATTTCATATGCTTTGAATATTCCAGGTAATTCATCCATGCCTATTGAGTTCAGATCTTCTCTTTCTTCTAGTGTTGATATCTTAGGGTCAAATCTCATAAGAAGAGATCTTAGTACCTTTTGAACAATTAAAGATTCTTCGACTTCTTCTCCCAATCCTATGATTGCATTTAGTGTTTCATCAACTCGTAAAAATTAAGCTGCAATATTCTCATCTTCCTTCATCTTAAGTTGTTCAAACTGACCTCTGTAAGTTTGAAGCTTTGCTTCTTTGAATTTTGAATCTCCTTCATAAATATTTCGAAGTTTGTCCCAAATCTCTTTAGTGGATTTACAATGTTCAACTTTGGGGAATAGCGTTTCACTAAGACAATTCAGAAGTGCATTTGTGGCTTTGGAATTATTCTGACTGAGTTGCACTGCTTTGTCATTTGTTGGCGAAACTGTTGGTACTATGTATCCATCTACAATTGATTGCCAAATTTCGAATCCCTGTGCCTGTATATATGTCTTCATCCTTATGCTACAAAATGCATACTTTTTTTCATCAAACTGTGGTATTCCCTTTTTATACAAGTTGTTGCTCTCCATGATCTTCCTTTCAGTGGTTAAACTGATTTCTAAAGGAACCTGCTCTGATACCAATTGTTGGATTACTGAGAGGGGGGGTGAATCAATAATAGAGCAATTTAATCCTTTTTAACCACATAATGCAAGTGTTATATGAGTGTAGCATTATCATCCAATAATTTTAGAGTAAATAAAAAATGAACAAATGAGAAATCATATACATATACAATACACCAGTGTTTTTATGTGGAAACCCAAAGCGAGAGAAAACCACATAATGCTTTTTCTTATATGTCTTGAAGAATTAAATTCATTGGAAGCACCAAATTCCTTTGTTTTTGAGCTACAACTGGAAGGAGGCTCCAACCCCCTAGTTTCGCAGGCTACAACCTAAGGGAAGCTCCAACTCCCCAATTCTTTGGCTACAACTAGAAGGAAGATACAACCTCCTAAGTTCTCCGACTACAACCGAAAGGTGGCTACAACCACCTGTCCTTGCCCTGTCCAACCGTCCTGAAATATAAATGCCAAATATTGACAACCTGTCACTGTCACTAAATCAACCACTACCACTGTCAACCTGCCACTATCAACCTATACCAATAACCTGTAACAACTTTACCAATCAACCTGCACCAAACAACTTGTACTAATAACCCGAACCAACATGTAGCATGCATCAACCATGCATCAACCTTGACTCATCAAGATGTACTAACATCATCAACTATACACCTCACGTATGTGTCAACTCATCAACTATACACCTCATGTATGTGCCAACTCATCAACTACTTGTCTCAACCATATACCCAACATGTATCTTAACCATATACCAAAGACATAAACCAATATAACCATCAAAAGTTATCTAACAATTCATCACTCTATCCATAAACCAAATACCATAAACCCTTACATCAAACCATGTGCCAAAACCTCACTATTATGTAGCCTCAAGCTAAACCAACAAATTCAACAACACATCACAACCAAAAGACCAATACCCATATGCCAAATACCAACAATATCCCTCAACAAATCTGATATATGCAGCAAAACGGAACATCCAATACCATCTCAAGAGATAAAACCTAGCTCACAAAACATACCTCAAACAAGATGTGCCATATGTCTCATAAATAGACCCCAACCATGTTGCTTCCATGATTTTTCTGTCGCACTTTTTCTACCACACTTTTTCTGTCGCACTTTTTCTACCGCGATTTTTCTATCGCACTTTTTCTGCCGTAGTTTTCCTGCCACAATTTTACTTTTTCTACAACAATTTTACTTTTTCTGCCGCACTTTTCGTGCCACACTTTTTCTGCTGCAAATTTTCTCTATCAATAATACCTGCCCAAATAACCTTTCACAAAAATAGATATTCAATGATATTCAAGTGTGATTAAATGAGAGAGCTTTGCCTCTTATTTATACTTTCATGTAGCATTACACTTTCCTTATTTTAGGGAGTTCTCCATTTACTTTATTATTTAAATAATTTCTTTTGCAAACACTTGATTTTTGGGGGCTTCTATATGACTCATGAGGGTTATTCAATTTCATATGGCTATAACTCTCTAACCATGAGAGTTATGTGATGTTCCACATAGCACCGGAAATGGCACGACAAACACTATCCATCTAGGATAGTTTGACTAACAAATTCACTGACCTTCATCTCATTGTTCCATAATTAAGCATGGGTTCTCTAACCATACTTCTAGGATAACTCAATCCACAAAGCGTCTTCCCGTGAGGGCTTTCACCATAAGGGGATCACTTTGGAGTTCATCCATTTGTACTTCTTATCAACCATGACAAGACAATAATGAGTCATCTTTACATCAAACAAACTTGGGTACATTACCCAAACCTTTGTGCTACCAAGATTTATTCAAGGGTTGATATCAATGACAACCAACCTTAATCAACATAAAGATCCCCTCTGCCATTGCTGTCAAAGGGGGAGGAAATTGATAAGAGAAGAAATTTCAAAAAGAAAAAGGTTTCCATCAATGAAAAAGGGGGAGATTGTTGGACATATTGTCATTGATGTGTTTTCATTAATGTTAATAGTCGAAGAAAATTGTGATGTGATGATGAGTTTTTATGATGAATTTTCATTGATGAAAAACATGGTGCAAAAGAATGTTATTAAAATCTCATAAGAAATAACGATGAACAAATAAGAAGGAAGAACATTAATCGAAGCTCAGAAGAGATGACACACAGGAGCCATTTGATAAGGAATCAGACTAGATCGTGATCATTGAAGGATGAATTCAAAATAATTCTACAACAGTTGTCAAATCTGAGAAATGCAAAGAAGGATTGTCGAATCAACACTCGATTAAGTCCTGACCGTCATATCAACACAAGTAAGATCTATGGTGGAGAGAAATTGTGGAGATCAGAGGAAAAAATAACATCCGTGCATGTTTAACCTCCGCAATCCTCATAGATCGTCGATCTATAGATTCAACAATGAAAGGGGGTTGTATCCTCCTTTCGGTTGGTGCCAGAGAACAAAGGGAGTTGGATATTCCTTCATGTTGGAGACTGAGAATTAGGGGGTTGTAGCCTCCTTATGGTTGGAGCCAAAGAATTCAACGAGTTGTAGTTTCCTTCAGGTTGGAGCCTTTAAACAGGGGTTCGTAGCCTCCTTCCAGTTGCATCTGGAGAATCAGGAAGTTGGTTCTTCCAATGAATGTAATATTTGATATATAAGAAAACATTCCATGGTTTTCTCCCATTTGGGTTTCCACATAAATTATTGTGTGTTGTGTATTTGATGTGATGTGATGCTTCTTATGTTTATCTTCTCTTGATACATTGATGATATATTGATGATTGATACATTGATGATATACTGTTGATTAAATTAAAGTTGACATTTATATACTATGGTTAAAAGTGGTAAAAGTGCTCATACTGATTTGTTGGAGTTGTTAGCACTTTGTAATTTGACCGAGGCTGTGAAGGAAGTCACAGAGGCAACATCAAAAATGCTTTGAGTCAGGGATCTAGCCCTCCAAGACTCAGAGAGGGATCTCTCTGTCAAATTTATCTTTGTTTGATATTTGATCTTAGGCTAGCTATGTAGAACAAGATTTGTTTTAAAGTTTTTGGTTGAGACAACAAAGGGTCATTGGGAAAAATGGAGTCAAAAATAAAAGACAACATATGAATGGATAACTAAGACAAAATATGACCAGGCAAGATAGTCATGCCAGTGGATCCTTTGAGCTTATAAGATGGGAAAAGAAGGATAGATTGAAATTCATTTCAAATGTAGAGCAAAGTATATATGAATTCTACATTTCAAACTTGGAAGAAAACATAGATATTGTCTCCAGCCAACATAGGGTGTTAAGGACAAATCCTGCACATTATCTTCTCATAAACAATACAGAAAGAAAAAAACATGTGAAATAGGAAAACGACAAATTACATCAGGGAAAACTTCACCACTTAAACACAACACAGGAGTCTGGAAATATAGTGCCTCTGTATTCATTCATAAAAGTCAGTTACAGGTTTAGAAAAATTTCTACAATGGATGGGAACATTCCCATGCTATCCTTCACTGTCCAGTCTCTCCTCATTCACCTTGAAAGCATAGTCTTTATAGCCCTTACATAAAAAATAGAGATCCTATTAAATGGGAACTGAAATACTAAAAATAGTACAAGATCAAACAATTTCCACAAAAATAGGATCAGATCCTATCTTAAGGAGCCAAAACCATATCAAAAAATTCACTTTCGAATTCCTTCTTTGACAGCTGGACAATATTGGCCAAAAATAGAAAAAATCCCTAAAAATATTGAACTGTTCTCCATGAAAAACTTGCCGAATTTTTGCAAAACAAGGGGTCCACACAGACATCTTTTTCTCTTTAATTATGACACATGGGAAAAAACTAAAGGAGGTTATTATAGATGGAAATATTATAGACAAAAACCTCCTTTGGTTTCTCCAAATTCGCCTTCAGATCACCGGAAAACCTCCCACAAAATCAGGACTGCAACAGGAAAATGAAAAACTGAAAAATGGTCCTTGAAGATGGCTTTGATTCTCCCTACTCATGGCACCTGTGAAAAAATTAGAGAGGTTTTTTTTCTGCATCCCGTGATGAACAAAAACCTCTTTCAGTTTTTAAAATTTCATCTTCATTTGCCCAGAATCTGCTTCTCAAGACGAGGTATCAAACAAACAAAAAAAGGGCGGTTTTGAAAAATTGGGGGAAAATGTTTTTTTGGGGAAAAGTGGTAATTCCGGACCCCCCCTGAGGTGGTAAGTGGTATTGGAAGGGTGGGGGGGGTCCAAAATTACCTGGAGGTGACAAGTTTCCCTCCCAATACCATTATTTCGGACCCCCCC
>ML815066.1:280050-290761 GCA_009831015.1 Picea engelmannii
TTTTTTTTATGTCCATAGATTTATTTATTTTGGGATATGTGTAAAAGGTGCACACTATGTTTTTATTTTATTTGTTTTCCACTTGTTGTTTTATTTATTACGTTTTGTCTTTTGTTTTATTACTTTTTTATTTTTTAATATATATATTTATTGTTTATTTTAATATTGTATTTTGTTTTTATGCTGGGTGAATATGCGTGAAGTTGGGGTGGGTAGAAACTTAGGATAGGTTGTATTTTGGGTTTTTATTTTATGTTTATTTTGTTTTGTTTTATTTTATGTTTTTTATATTTTGTTTTTTAATTTTTGTATTTAGCTTTTGTTTTATTTACGTTTGTTTTTGTTTTAAAAGTTTTATATCTTGTTTTTAACTTTTATTTAATCTTTAATTAATTAAAAACTAACCTAGTTACTAACTTAACTATTAATTAATTAATTGATTAATTAATTAATTATTAACTAGTCTAACCTAGTTTAACTGCACTAATTTTATTGCTAACCTTATTAATCTATTATTCTTTAGCCTAAGTTTGGTTTATGCATGGATGGGTGGCGAGTAGGATGTAGTCGACTGGACAAAAGGACAAGGGAGTGAGGGTGCAGCCTGGATGAAAGATGCAGTAGAGTGATGGAGGATCGGGCGAAATGAACAGAGGGGAGAAATGGGATCAACCGAGACAGACTTCGTCATCACAAGAGAAACGCCAAATCAACAGTCGAAGAATCGAGTTACTTATGATTATAGGACCCTAACAAGAGTTACTTCACACGCACCTAGGATTTATTTTTCCTAAGGTTATTTCTTGTTTATTAGTCATAATTAGTCATTATCCAGTCTCCTATATTTTAGGGGAGAATATTCCACTTGAAGAATATTCTCTTTCAGTTAACACTTCAGTTTGACTAGTTGAGTTGAGTTTAGATGTTTCATTGGTTTTGTCACCATGCAACATTGGGATCATCACCAACTCACTACTCTTTGTTCAGTCAGTTAACTGAAGACTGGTTGACTAGTTAACTTAGCTAGGTGGCAGTTCACTCCCGTAACTGCCTGAGAGACTAGACTAGGTGACAATTTAGTCTTGTAACTGCTGGTGTGTGTCCAAATCAATATAGACCACCACTATGGCTCATTAGTTACTCATGTATCCTATATCTATTGTAAATTATTCACTCTTTGAGTGTGAAATACGGTTAATGCGAATTCTTCCATTCTTTCTATCTTTCTTCTTCTTTCTTAATTTATCTCTGCAAATGTGTGTAGTATTTTCTAGCTAGATCTATTCTGTGTAGGTTCAACACATTTACATGGTATCAGAGCCGATGGATTGCTAAGAAAAAGCTACACCAACTCATTTTTGCAAGTACAAAAGATTGAAGACAACAAAAAGATGGATTATTCGCCGAAAATACTTCTCATGCCTCATAACTATTTGGAATGGAAGCAAACAATTCTACTTCATCTTAGATGCAGAGGCTTGTACCAAATAACTATGGAAATGAAAGTAGAGCCTAATTCTGTCGATGAGAAAAATGACTTTCTCAATAGACAAGATATGGCCATAGGAAGTATCGGCATGTCTGTTTCTCCCGAACTTTTCCATCAAGTATATGAAGAATCACAAGGATTAAATCCAAATAAATTATGGACCAGATTGGAGGTTCTATTTGGGAATAAAGAATATTGTGAAGTTTTCATGCAGGAGGTCGAACAGATAGAGCCATAAGAGAAGCTATCAGAAGATCAAGCCTCTTATTATAAAGAGTCTTCTACAAATTTTTTTGCAGAAATTAGTATTCCAATAATTGAGGATGATGTCTACTCCATTTCAGATTTATTTTCTGAAATTCATATGGAATATATATGGCATGCATCTCAGGAGTCACATGCAGACACTTTTGCATGCACCATGCAAGCATGTCAGGAGACAAAAAGAGAGCCGCGCACATCATATGCCATTATGATATTTTCTGAGCACAACTTGCAAAAACAAATTGGATATTTGAATTCCTCTCGGGAAAATATCCAATTTCAAAAACAAAATCCTCCGAAATGGAGTCCGGAAAGTGAAGTTATGATCGTTTTAAAATCAACAAAATTTCAACATTTTTCTGGAAACAGTCGCAAGGTTTCAAAATTTCATCCAAAATTTATTTGGATATTATTCATTACAAGAAGAGAAAGTGGATATGTGTGGAAATATCAATGATGCATATACTTCATCAGATCCATGCAGACATCTACATCTTCAACAAAATCTTCAAAGAGCACAAACTTGCATAGTTGCGAGGTCTTCTTGGAGTGAAGGACATGGTTGCTTAGCAACTGCCTTTTGTTCCTTACCATTTTTTATTTTATGCATTGTAATTTGAGGGGGGGTTTTGTTCCCATGAGGTTTTCCCTCTTTCCTCGTTTAGTTCAGTGTATCTTTTGTATTTGGGTACCTAACATGGCCTCCTAGCCGGGACCCATTCTTTATTTTCACCATAGTGATGTTCAAGGGGGGTGTTGGAGTTACTTCACACACACCTAGGATTTAATTTTCTTAAGGTTATTCTTTGTTTATTAGTCATAATTAGTCATTATCCAATCTCCTATATTTTAGGGGAGAATATTCCACCTGAAGAATATTCTCTTTCAGTTGACACTTCAGTTTGACTAGTTGAGTTGAGTTTAGATGTTGCATTGGTTTTGTCACCATGAAAAATTGGGATCATCACCAACTCACTACTCTTTGTTCAGTCAGTTAACTGAAGACTAGTTGACTAGTTAACTCAGCTAGGTGGCAGTTCACTCCCGTAACTGCCTGAGAGACTAGACTAGGTGGAAGTTTAGTCTTGTAACTGCTGGTGTGTGTCCAGATCAATCTAGACCACCACTATGGCTCATTAGTTACTCATGTATCCTATGTATATTGTAAATTATTCACTCTTTGAGTGTGGAATACGGTTAATGAGAATTCTTCCATTCTTTCTATCTTGCTTCTTCTTTCTTAATTTCTCTCTGCAAATGTGTGTAGTATTTTCTAGCTAGATCTATTCTGTGCGGGTTCAACACATTTACATGATTCACCCCCCCTCTTAGTATTCCAACAATTGGTATTAGAGAAAGTTATTCAAGAGACATTCTAACCACTAGAAGTAGATCATGAAATACACTAATATTGGAGTGCCATAGTTTGATGACCATAACTATGCCTTCTAGAGAAGAAGGATGAAAACATATGTGTAGACACAAGGATTTGATGTCTGGTGAGCAGTAGTAGATGGATACAATTCACCGACCACTCCACCAACAGATAAGGATGGAAAGAAAATTGAAGAGAACAATTAAAGGGACAAAAATACCATTATGAATGGTCTAATAGAATCAATACATGTCAAGTTTATGCATTTTGATTCTGTGAAGGAAGTGTGGGACAAACTACAAAATATCTATGAAGGTGATGCCAAAGTCAAGGGAGCTAAATTTTGAACCTTTAGAGACAAGTTCGAACAATTGAATATGAAGGAATATGAAGACATTGCCACCTATTTTATGCGAGTTGATGAAATATTTAATGCCATTAAAGGTTTGGGAGAAGAGATGAATGAACTAGTCATTGTTTAGAAAGTATTAAGGTCTCTACCTATGAGATATAACCCAAAGATTTCAACCTTGGATGAAAGAGAAAACCTAGCTACTTTGAGCATGGATGAGATACATGGGATACTCATATCCTACAAAATGAGGATAGATAAAGAAAATTCTCTCTCAAAGGAAGAAACATTCAAGGCATCCAAGAAGTCAAAGAAGAAGAAGAAGAAAAAATAAAAATCAGATTGCAACTGCAATGATGACTTAGAGAAAGATGAAGAAATGGAAAACTTCGTAAGAAAGTTGAAAAGAGGAACCGAAAAGTACAAGGGTATGCTTCCATTGGTCATTTTTCTTCTAAATGTCCTTATGCTAAGAATAAAAATAACGAAGAAGAAGATGATCCTAAGAAGAAAAATAAAATTCAAAAGGGAGATAAGAGAAGAAACCAAAAGAAACATTTCAAGAAAAGTTTCTACTCAAGGGAAGATAGTTCATCATCAGACGAGGATGATGACAATGACAATGATTTAGAAAGAGTACTCTTCATGGTAGTATACGATGATGAAGAAGATTCCGAAGAATAAGACGAATTTGATCTTAGAGCATAACTAATAAGTGCCTTAGAAGAACCGAGAAAAGAAAACAAGCCACTCAAGGTAGAGTTAAATACAAAGAACAGAGCTCACAATTCCAACTCTAAAGAAGTTGAGCAGATAATCATGAAATTAAAAATCCAAGTAGAAGAAGACAAAAGCATTGAAGAAACACCCATAAGTTAGTTGGAAGAA
Organism: Picea engelmannii; assembly: GCA_009831015.1. Classification (NCBI taxonomy): domain Eukaryota; kingdom Viridiplantae; phylum Streptophyta; class Pinopsida; order Pinales; family Pinaceae; genus Picea; species Picea engelmannii. Next base: position 284,419 of record ML815066.1, read on the forward strand.
AAGAAAAAGATGATTGAAATTTTGGAAGAATAAATAGTCACTCTCAGAAAAGATATTCAGAAGAAAGATATGCAACATAACAACACCGAAATACAGGATGAGATCATCAGTAGTCAAAGGCCATACTACGATAGGTTCAGACTAGGATACAACCAAATGAAGACTGAGAAAAATTCTAGCTCCAAGAAAACAAAATAGGAAGCAAAACAAAGAAGCTATCCAGAAGTCATCAGAGGATCTCCCAAGAAGGCAGAAGTAAAAAATACCCAAGAAGAGTATCAAAAAGAAACTGCACCATCTAGAAGATTCATATTTTAGAATCAACAGTAGCCAACAAGACTGTAAGAAGAAGAATACTTAAGAAGAGCAACACCATTCAGACGATCTTCCACCTCCAGGTATCAAAATATTTTTCTTGGCTTATGTTATTCATGTAATAATTGTAGACACAAAGCTGTAAAATGTAGATCCTATGTCAAGAACAGAAGCAACTTTGAAGGCTGCTCAAATAATATTTATCCAAGAATGCCTTATGAAAGATAGGACATAAACTAAAACAATTTTGGATCATTGAGTAATGAAGTGGAATATTACAAATGCAACAACTTTGGACACTTGGACAAAGATTGTAGATTGACTGTTCTCCCAAGAGATTCAAAACAAAATACAAACAATCATAAACATGAACCACAAATGATATGGATAAGAAATCAAAATCAATTCAACACAGAAGAATGCTCACATGCTCTACATGTTCAACATAATAAAAGTGGGTGGTATGTTGAGAGTGGTTTTCTCAAAGCATATGGCAGGTGACAAGAACATGTTCCTTACCCTGAAGAAGGAATGAGATGGATCAATTTCATTTGACAATGATATATCAACCAAAATTATAGAAAGAGACACAATCAATATTGGAAGAAAGGATGCCAAGGCAAACAATGTTCTACTAGTTGAAGATATGAAGCACAATCTACTCAGTGTAAGTCAAATGCGTGATCAAAGACACAAACATTTTTTTGACTTAGAAAAGTGTGAGATACGGAAAGAAGGATCAAGTAGTTTGGTAGCTACAACTATAAGAACACCAAACAACATATATGTTCTGAATGAAATTGGAAAAAAAGATGTTATTTAGGAAAATAAAATGAAAGTTGGCTTTGGCACAGAAGGATGGGTCACATGAAATTTGATAATATTGTGAAAGTTATCAGAAGGGAAGCTGTGAGAGAAATTACTAAAATATCAAAGCCAATAAATACTTTATGTAAGCACCATCTATAGGGAAAACAAACCAGGACCAATTTCAATTCAAAAGAGTACTCTACGACAAAACCATTGGAAATTGTGCATACCGACCTATGTGGACCAACGAGAATAAAGGGATTGAACGATGAATAATACTTTATGGTACTAGTTTATGACTACAAAAGAATGATTGCAGTTAGCTTTCTCAAGAAGATTTCAGAGACATTCAAAAACTTCAAGATATACAAAGAAATGGTTGAAATTGAGACAAACTTGAAAATCAAATGTTTAAGGTCAGATAATGGTGGAGAGTTTACATCAAAATAATTTATATATTTCTGTGGCGAGCATGGAATAAAAAGGTAATTGTCAACATCCATGACACTGCAAAAAAATGGAGTCATCGGAAGAAAGAACAAAATAATACATGAAATGACTAGAACCATGTTGAAATATTCCAAGTTGGTTGATATATTTTGGGTACAGGAAGTACATACAATAGTTCATATTCAGAATAGAGGAATGCTTAGAAGCAACAACGATAAGACTCCCTACGAGCTATGGAAAGGAATACCAACAAATGTGAAGCATTTTAGAGTATTTGTAAGCAAGTGCTACATCAAAAGAGAAGATGGCAGGATTGGAAAATTTGACTCCTGAGTTGACAAAGGCATATTTGTCGGGTACTCAAGCAAGAGTGGGGCATATAAATTATTTAATTTGAGACTCAGCAGAATCATGGAAAGCATCAATGTAACGATTGAAGATAAATATGTATGGAAGGTCAAATAAGAAAGATAAGATTCATAAGAGTAGAATGACGAAGATGGTCTAAAAGAAGAAGAAGTATAAGAAGAAGCAAAAAAAGAAGAGAATCCAAAAGAAGAGCAAGAGGAAGATGAAAAACATATACTTCCCAAGACACCTAGCCAATGAGTGTGGAAAAATCATCCCCTAGAACAAATTATTGGGAATAAAGATGTAGGAGTTGAAATCCGAAGAAGAATACGTTCACCAAAATACAAACACCTAGTACTGTTATCCACAATCGAACCGAGAAATTTTGAAGAAGCTAGCCAATATGAACACTAGATCAAGGCTATGGATGAAGAATTGGATCAGTTATAAAAAAATGATACATGGGAACTGGTTCCAAGGCCAAAGAAAAAGAACGTTATTGACATAAAGTGGGTTTTCAGAAACAAACTGAATGAAGATGGACATGTAACCAAAAACAAAGCAAGATTAGTATGCAAAGGATATACTCAGGTTGAAGGCATAGATTTTGAAGAAATTTTTTCCACAGTTGCTAGGATGGAAGCAATCATATTGATCTTAGCCTATGCATGTTCCAAAATATTCAAGGTGTATCCGATGGATGTTAAAACATCCTTTCTCAATGGAGAATTATAAGAATAAGTCTAAATTGAAAAACTAGAAGGATTTCTGTTATTAGAGAAGAAATACTATGTGTTTAGGTTGAAGAAAGAAATGCATGGAACTAAGCAAGCCCCTAGAGCATGTTATTCAAGATTGGAAAAGTATCTTCAAAAACAAGGATTCAGGAAGGAAAATGCAGACAACAATATTTACATAAAAGTAGATCGAGACATTATATTGATAATTGAGGTCTATGTAGATGATATTATTTTTAGAAGGGATGATGACATGATGAGTCAAAAGTTTTCCAAAGACATGCATAATGAGTTAGAAATGTCTCTGCTTGGTGAATTGAATTTATTTTTGGGATTACATATATATAAGAGCGATAAAGGTATTTTCATCTCTCAGACCAAGTATATCAGAGAAATGCTAAAGAATTTTGGAATGGAAGATTGCAAACCCGTGAGTACTCCAATGTAGACCACTTGTAAGTTAAGCAACAATGATGATCCTAAGGATTAAGATCAAAGACTCTATAGATTGATGATTGACATCTTACTCTATGTGAAATCATCTAGATCGGATGTGATGCAAGAAGTTGGACACATTGCAATATTTCAAGCAACACCGAAAGAAACACATGTCATGGAAGTAAAGAGGATATTCAGATATCTCAAAGGAACATAAGATTTTGGGTTATGGTATCCAAAAGGGAATGATCTATATTTGGTAGCCTACACATATGTAGATTGGGAAAGTTTAATTGATGATAGAAGAAGTACAAGTGGATACGATTTCTACTTAGGTGATTGTCTAGTATCATGGTTGAGAAAGAAACAATCATCTGTATCTTTGTCCACAACAAAAGTAGAGTATATCGCAACGACACCGTGTTGCACTCAAGTTCTCTAGATGAAGAAAACCTTGCAGGATATATAAGTGAAGTATGGTGAGACCATTTCAATACTATGTGATAACACAAGTTCTATCAATATCTCTAAGAATCTAGTGATGCATTCGAAGACAAATCATATTCCAATCAAGTTTCACTTTCTACGAGAACAAAATAATAGTTTGCATATATCTTCACCAAACCCCTTTCGAGGGAGACCTTTGAGTATCTTAGAAACAAACTTGGAGTAGTTTCTTCCCCACAATGATCCACACAACATCATACACAGTAAGTCAGGAGGAGATATGTAAAAGACTTGAAGAATAAAAGTAAATAATATTTTGAATTATTTTCATATAATTAGAGTATTAAATTAGGAAGCACCATTAAGAGAACAAAGGATAATTATCATTTTCCATTGATATCAAAGGGGGAGAGAGAAAAAAGGCATGGAAACAAAGAAAAAATGCATGAAGACATGGAGAACAATGGTAACATGGAGAGTGATGGTCACAAGGGGAGCAAGAGCAGGAGCATGAGTGTTACCATTCCATCAATTCAAAAGGAGGAGATTGTTGAAAGATTGGTTTTCATCGATGTCAACCCTTAAAGAAGTCCAGTAGCCCCAAATGCATGGTTATGGAACCTGCATTTGATCAAGGAAAAATTTCATGAAGGATGGTGTAAATGTAGGTAACTCACTATTGGATGGATATTCCTCATTGTGTCATTTCCGGTGATAGGTGGTACACCACGTGGTCCCTCACGGTTGATGAGTTATGGCCTTGTGAAGTTAGAATCCCCGAAGAATGGTCAATAATCCCATAGTTGGTTACAAGTCTTTAATGAAAGGTTAAAGTGGTTGTAACAAGAAACCCCTAAAGTAAGGAAATACATTACTTAGAAAAAGTATAAATACCACTCAAGGAGTCTTTCATATGGAAAATTCACACACATCTCTATTGATTATCTATCTCACAAATAAATTTTGGTCTATTGGTGAATCTGAGGGTGAGTTTGAGGTAGTAAGTTTGAAGTTACGAAGGAGGGTCAAAGGTGAAAGCATTAGGGTTGTAGAAAATGCGATTAATTGTATTTTTTGAGGTATCCGTGGGTTGTAGGTCATACGAGCATGGATGTATGCATGATGCAGTGGATAAAAACATGGATATCCATGGGTAGTAGTAAAGGAAGTCACAATTTTTTGAAAAGTTGTGAGATGATCAGGTTGGTTTACTCATTTTTTATCTGATACAACAGAGTGTTTACAGGATCATAGGTATGTTCTTTATGTGTGTTTATCATGGATGATATGGCACATTCTTGAGGCATGTTATGGATGCATCTTTTTGGTTTATGGTCACATATGGTTGAGTTCCATGTTTGGTGTCATTGATACATGCTTGAGACATATCCTTGGTACATTGTATATGGTTGTTATGTTTCATTAGAAGCATATATTTGTGATATTGACATATGTTTGAGGCATTTCTTATGGTATATGGTATGATATATGTTTTAGATACATTGTGGTACATGGTTTGGATACTTGATGTTGATATGGTCTATATGAGTATATTAGGTTGATATGTCAGTGACATAGACAATGACAAGGGCCATGATAGGTTACAAGTTGATCGGTTACGGTTACAGGTTGATATGACAGTGACAAGTTACAGGTTGATATGACAGTGACAAGCTATAGGTTGATCAGTTACATGTTGATGTGACAATAACATGTTACAAGTTGATGATCAGTTACATGTTGATGTGATAGTGACATGTTATAGGTTGATGATCAATTATAGGTTGGATGACAGGTTGATTACATGTTGATTATCAGAGGCAGTGACAATATCAATGGTGGTTATAGTTGGTCTACATTTATATTTATATGCGGTAGTATGGGGAAAGGAAAGGGGGTTGTATCCTCCTTCAGGTTGGTGCTGGATAACAGAGGGAGTTGGAGCTTCCTTCAAGTTGGAGCTTGAGAATAAGGGGGTTGTAACCTCCTTCTAGTTGGAGCCAGAGAATTCAGGGAGTTTTAGCTTCCTTTAGGTTGGATCCTGTAAATAGGGGGTCATAGCCTCCTTCTAGTTGTAGTTAGAGAATTAGGAAGTTGGTGCTTCCAATGAATGTAATCTTTGATATATAAGAAAATATATTGTGGTTTTATCCCATTTGGATTTCCACGTAAATTTTGGTGTACTGTGTATTTGATGTGATGTGATGATTCTTATGTTTATTTTCTCATGATACATTGATGATATATTGCTAATTGATACATTAATGATATATTGTTGATTAAATTGAAGTTGAAATTTATATGTTGTTGTTAAAAGTGGTAAAAGTTCTCATAGTGATTCAGCCCCCCCTCTCAGTATTCCAACATGATACCCAAAATGGGAGAAAACCATAGAACGCTTTATTAATAATGATTACATTGACTTGCTTTACTAGCACCAACTCGTAGGAATCACCAACTTCTTGAATTATCTAGCACTCACTAGAAGAAGGCTACAACCCCTTTTTATTTAACAACACCAACTAGAAGGAAGCACCCACTCCCTAGATCAACTGCAAGCTCCAAAATGTATATAGAAGTCACCAATATGCCACAAGCACCAACTTGTAGAAAGACAAGCACCAATTTTCTATGAGGACACCGATCCTCTTGAGCACTAACTCAATAACTTCATGCACCAACCTACATGATTCTCAAGTACCAAATTGAGGGAGATCTTAATCTCCTACCCTTGCACCACCCCACCTCCCTGAATTGCAAGTTTAATAGTCAATTATATCCTTTGCTGCCTTGAT
>ML815066.1:303747-327921 GCA_009831015.1 Picea engelmannii
CCTCCTTCTGGTTGTAGCCAGATAATTGGGGAGTTGGAGCTTCCCTCAGGTTGTAGCCTGAGAAACTAGGGGGTTGGAGCCTCCTTCCAGTTGCAGCTGGAAAACAAAGGAAGTTGGTGCTTCCAATGAATGTAATTCTTCAATACATATAATAAAAAAAATTCCGTGGTTTTCTCCCGATTTGGGTTTCCACGTAAAACACTAGTGTACTATGTATGTGTGTGATTGATTATTTCTTACTGCTCATTATTGGATAATAATTCTACATTTATATAACATTTGAAGAAAAAGGATTATAATTACGCTATTACTGATTCACCCCCCCTCTCAGTAATCCAACATAAAGGACCCACATGTCCACATGCTAGCTTCCTAGGGACTTTTGAATTCTGCAAGGTTGTACCAATGATATTTAGTTAAATAGGTAATAAAAGACTTGTAAGGACCAAGCAAAGTCCACATGCAGGAAGGTGACACCTAATTCATTAAAAAATTGGCACACATTCACTCATTCACACACAAAATTCACTTCTCACTCACATAGTTTTCATCTCCAAACATGGAGGTTGAAGTAGGTTTCCTCTAAAGGGATTCCGAAACACCCCACCATTTTCTTGACAAAACTATCCACTCCCACTTAATTTCAACGAGATTGGATCACACCCCCAATATCTCAAACAACGACATCTAATTTTTTTCTAAAAAACTCACTAAGTTTTCTCTAAAAAACTCACTAAGTTTTCCTCCACAAGAGGTGCCAAAAGAAATCTTTTAGTCTAGGTAGGATTTCGGGGATAGGCATCCAAATAACTCCTTGTTATCTGGTTCTCACATTTTCAAAACAATAGAAGTTGTCAAATAGGGAACTTTAAATCCTCCAAGTCAAGTGTTCCTAACACCATAAGGTAGAGAGATACCCGTGAAGGGTTGAAGGCCGAGGTCCAGTTGTTCTGTGCGTCCCCCCTTGAGGCACCCACCTCTTGGACGAGATCGATCCCGTGACCCATTTCTTAGGTCGAAAATCTAAATGCCGCACTTTTACCAAGGTACCTAGTGACCAAATTTTAGGACATCTACCCAGGTGGCAATTGTGGGCTGCAATTGCACCTTGACCGGATTTTGTGTGGCTATTGGGAAATATCGCCAGTTCTTTTGGGATATGCCCCCTCTACCCATCATTATAACTGATTGCTTCATCCTTCACTAGTTTCTCTTCTGGTGGCTTCAGACCCCATTGTCAAGTGCTATTAGAAGGTCCAATGCTATTTTGAGAGGAAGGACATTACATCTTTTAGGACACGAGCATTTGTTTTCTTTGTTCCCCCACGCGAGCAAAATCCACCTATCCACATATATGCTTCTCTATCAAAACACTTTATGTATGATACCCTTTTGATTATATTTGATTTGGATATATATTGTGTAAGGTTCAAAAATTGCAGCAAAGGATCTTGTTTATTTTATTGCTCTCACCACCATTCGCACACATTGACTCAGCTAGTTGGACATCATAGGGGACCCACATAACCCTTGTTGTTCCAGATGCTTGCTAAATATCCCTCCTATTCTAGGGGGATTTCCTAATCTTGCTAACTCATCAACTCCACCTTCTCACACTCCTGTGAGTGCCACTGTCTTGGGATCATCTTTGCTTGGTTCCACCTTACTTGGGTCCAATTCCCAAGTTCAACTATCCACTTTCTCTCCTTTACACAGAAGCGGGAGGCCAACGTCTTCTCAAGGAGGAAGTACAAACCCACCTAGCCCCCTCCAAGGGCCAGGTACTTATATCACTCACACTATGGATGGAATTAATCCTCTGCCACCACCACATATGCCATATTTAACCTCCCTCAACATACCAGATCTGAGTAAAATCACCAATGATCCCATATTGCACAACCCCACATGGCCTGCAATGCATACCAAACTCCCTTCAGACATCCCCAAGTTTGAAGGAAAAGTAGGAGATGATCCTACCAACCATATCATGACATTTCACCTATGGTGTTCTTCGAACAAAATCATGGACGATTCCATCCAATTGAGGTTATTTCAATGTACACTCACTGGCCCATCGACCAAATGGTATGTCGAAGAAAAATTTGGGTCCCACGCGACTTTTGAATCTTTGGACAAAGCATTTTTGACCTTCTTTCAATTACCCATTCATCATGACAATGGCCTTGAACTACTCTCAGATTTCAGACAAACCGCCTCTACACATATTGCCGACCACATCCACGAATGGCGTCGGCGACGTAGCCTCTGCAAAGCTGACGCTACCCCCCAACAGTGTCTCAATTGGTTCCTTAAATCACTTGTTTCCCTCCTTGCCAAAGATGTGGCCTCCACCTTCCCTTGGACTGAAGAATAAGCCATTAGCAAGACCCAATAGTTCAAACTCATCTACGCCCAATCTGGATACCTATACATGGTACTCCCAGACGCCCCAAGACCTGTGCCATTTGGTCAAGACAAACCTGGGATGTCTCACTCAGCGGATGGATTGATTGGTACCACAACAAAAAACAATCCATACCTCCCACAACCCACTATGTATGGTACACCTCCATATCCATTTATATATGGAGGAAATCCTTACTACCCCCCTCCCATTTACCAACAATCATACCCTATTGTTCCCCCTCAGTCATTGGGGGCACCCCCATCGGTACCCATGTCGTATCCGGTTTCTCAATCCAGTACGGGTCAACCCCCAACCCCTGGATATAACCCTAGCAGTAGTGGAAGTACCTCTACTTCCTATACACCATATGGATCCTATACACATAACAATCCATACTTTCCACTTCCTAGTCCTCCCCAGCCGGTTAATCCTCCACCAAGAAAACCACATGTCAACATCAACTTTGTTCATCCATTTCCCATTCAATAGGTTCATACATTTGAACAGTTGAATACGGCCAATCCAACTCATAAGAAAAAAGGAAGAAACTAAAACAATGACAATCTAGGGCCACGCGGGAATGACCCCCACAACCATCCCATTGGGGGAAACCAATACCAAGATCCCCAAGGGGTCACCAATAAAAATATACCACAAAAAGGGAAGAACAACAATCTTCGAACTAACTTCTCTTGCGCTATATGTAATGAGTATGGACATTATACTCATCATTGCCCCCAAATTCTTGATCTCCAATGGATGAGGGCATCCATGAACTCACAGGGCCCTCTGACACCATCTACCCCTCAACAGGCCCCACAACAATATTTGAAACCACTGCATCCAACTATTTTTCAAAACTCCACTCCATACCAAGGTGTGCTGAACACCCAACAAGTGATCAACCCTACCCCACCACAAATGGGGAAATATCCAACCCTGAGTGCCACTCTGTTGGCAGCCAATTTACATTTTTCTACTGTCCTTATAAGCTGCCTACACCAGTGTTTTGCAAACCATAATTCTTGTCGCAATTCTCAAATAAAATGACACTTTTTCTTTTGCGCTATTTAAACACTTACCTTTCTTCTTGTTTTCATGACTGCAAGCATGAAAACTTGGTTTTCGAAGTCGCATTAAAATCGTCACTGAATTGTCGTTATCATTCTTGTCGATATGCCCATTGCGTTTACATTTTGCTTATCATTATAATGTTGGCAAGACCTCTTGATCTGTACTCATTTGACATTCTTTGATCGATTATACAGTTTCGTTTCATGAGTAATTGAGTTTGTGATGCACTGGTGATTGGATTTATATGTTCTTTGATCGATTCATTTGGCACATTGGTTATATAAAAAGCATTGGTATTATGATTAAACTCTTGATATGAATTGTTCTATGCAACGCATGTCACATAGTCAAACCCTTGGTATTGGTTTCGATTCATTTGTTTGGTTTTGAAACTATAACTATTGTACGCACAAATGTTTTATCCACTTACCAAAGGTTTCGATTGATTGATTGAAGTGGTATAGTTGTAACACATATGCGTTGTGATTTGAATAGTTGAAAGCACCGACGGTTGTACCATGGTAATGACTATTCTGCATGGGTAGAAATAGCTCCACCACCTTCGCACGATATGAAATTAATGCCTTCCCTTATCCCTGTTTCACCTCTGCTAGTTTTGGGTAAGCCTGTGAGCGTTTTGCTCCTGTGTATGCTGCATTCAAACCCTGGCTCGTTCACATCGCTCACCGTGTGCTCCTGTCTATGGCATCGGTGGTGCGAATAGAGCCGAACGGTAGTCAAGCCCTACTACTGTTCGATAATGCCCGGAAATATTTAGAGGATAGTGGTTGGCTCACGTTTGTACAAAGGTTCGAGGGTTTTAATTTGATTGTTGTACAACAATTTGCCCTTACCTTTGATGGGTGTAGGGCCAAAGTAGGCGACATTCAGCTTGAGCTGAATGAAGAGTTCATTAGCTCTGCCACAGGATTAGCAGCCACGGGCCAACGATGGTTTAAAAACTCTAAAGTCGATGAGGTGCCATGGCCACTACTGTTCATATCATGAAAGGTCACATCCTGTGACAAAGGTATGCCTATTTCCATGCTTAAGCCAAGGTGGCATGATATTTTGATAGTGGTTAAACAATTTGTGACCTGTGAGGGTCAGTATGGATTAGTTTTTCTTTATCACCTTCGACTGTTAATGAATTTCATTGGTTATCCATTGAACATGCCATTTTATTTCCAGCGTAGCCTTTATAAAATGGCTAAGAGGTTTAAACGAGAGAAGGCCGATAGTAGCTTGTTTCACCACGACCTGATCAGACTCATCGTCGTTCATCATTTAAACCTCCATGATGATAATTGGTAAGCTTTTCTCTCTCAGAATGGCTTTGTTGATTCAGAGTCTGTTCAAATTGATAAGTCTGTGGTCAGTGAGACTAAGGTCGGGCCACCCGTGCCTTTCCATGCCCTTTTACCCTCTCCCAAACCCTCGGCCTGCCCAGATATCGACCTACCCGACATTATAATAGACAAGGTTGAGGCTGTTAAAAATCCTGTGAACAAGAAGGTCAAGGGTAACCCTACTGTCGATGGCAAAGGTAAAAAGAATGCTCGACTGATATCGAGACGTGCCCGAAATAAACCTAAACCTAGTGTTGATCAAAATCCCATAGTCCTCAGCGAAGACTCGGACTCTGATATCGAGCACTTCCTGGCTAGTGAGTACCCTTATTCCCATGGTTTGTGCTCCGAGCCACCCTATGACTATGTTTCTAATTTACCCCCGTGCCTAAAGAACAATCCCAGCTACCCAGGGATCAAGCTACCTAATGAAACCCTCGGTGATTTAAACCAACCCTCGACTGTTATTTTGAAGCCCGAGTAGTCGTCATGCGACCAATGTAATGTGTGGCTGGAACGCTACTATACCGACGTTCCCTTATTACAGTCGAAAATCAAATCGTTGGAAAACCAAGTTACAGTGTTGACAATCCAAAGGGACAAACTTCAAGCTAATGACAAGAAGCAGAAAACCACTGGTTCCATCGTATTTAGGAATGTCGAATCGGCTACAGCCTTCGTCAATTCCAAACTATCATGACCAAGTTGTCTACTCATTATCCAGGTATGAGTTTTGATATCAATTCTGTTCTATGAAATGCTAGGACTAATATAATGAATTGAGTTTGGTTTTCAAATAGCTCTGTCCATTGTTCGAAATGACTTTGTCATAGCCATATAAAAAAAGGTTATGTTGTGGATCTTGTACATTGTTTTTGTTTTGCTAAAATTAAATGAAGCTGTGATTTGGTTACACGATTTGGTCGTGCCCAGTTTAGCAATTGATTGGTTTTCACTGGTTTTGATTCGTTTGTCTGTTGGTTTGAGTTAACGAAATCAGTGGTTTTTGCTTTCGCTTGGATTTTGTTTGTATCTAACCTGAACAAGAGGTTTTTACGCTAAAATTAGAACACGGTTCTGTTTTGATTTAACATGATGTTGCTGTCAACGACTCTGATTTAGTTCTTGTGATTTGATTTTTGAGACGATTTCATAGGATTGAATTGGCTTGATAAATACGATGTAGTCTATTAAATTGGAAAAACGACTCTGTTTTGTCAAGATTTTCGTTTGGATTTGGATTATATCTAACCTGTGCAAAGGATCTCTTCGCCGAAATCATGGAACTGTGTTGATTCATAATGACTATGTCAAACTCAAACTGTTCGATTCGCTCTTGTTTTGATTGGATTGCTGCGTATCTTGAGTTAGCGCGATTGTTTTTATGAGTTGGATTCGTATCGAAAATAAACTTGATGCTGCTCTATTGATTTTAATTTTCAAAATGAGTTTGTTAAACTCAGATCGACATATGTTAGCTCTGTTGAATTCATATGAGAAAATTCAGTTAATAATTCGTTTTGAAATGAATTCAAATAATGATTTTGTTGAATGTCAATCGATTTTTGTCTGCCCCCAATTGGCAATAACAAACGATTGGACGAGTGGTCTACCCTGTTATCAACCGATTAATTCCATTATGATTTCGTTTGTGATAATTTACATACCAGTTTTGATTTGATTCGCTAATAGCATGAATCGTTTGTTTATGTTTAATATAGTGCGATCAATTTGAGAAGACGATCCTGTTAATTTGGTTTGGATTCGAAGTGATCTTGTGGATAGCTGAAGCAACTTTTTGTGTTGATTTCAATTGGTCCATGAATCGATTTCATTGCTGTCGGTTATCCAATATGATTCTGTATACCCGAATTGGTGATAACAGATGGAACAGAGTACATGCATATCTGTAATCATTTGATTGATCTTACTCTTGCTTGATCTCAAATTAGTATAACAATCTTGATTTGAATCATTTGTTTGTCTTTCAAATAGCAATTAGATACTTGTTTAATAGTTTGAATTCAATTTTTAAAATTCAAATTGATTTTAATACGATTCTGTGTTTGATTTAGACTAGCTACAGAATCGCAAGATTTTGTAGCTAGTCTTTAAAATTAGATTTTTTTCAATTCTATCTGCAAAATATCCTCTAATATTGTCTATTTTGGTCCTTGTTCAGGTACATACAAATTGCAATGGTCAATTTGGGCATGCTGTGACAATATAGGAGATATTTGTGTGATGTAGTTTTTATTTTTAAGTTGTTAGTTTGAGTTAGAGATAGAAACTTGGGATATTTTCCCAGATTTGTGTAAACAATTTTGATAACTTCCACAAGGATGTTTTACCCTGTGGGAGGTCTTTAAATACTTATTGTTTTTTGTAATAAGGATCATCCTCACTTGTGGGAGAACCAGGATATGGATTTATGAAACAAACTGAGACGAGAGTTGATGTCTTGTAACAACTTTCACTTTCAATATATCAAACTTTTGTTTCAAGTTTTATGCACATCAGTTTGCAGTTGATTATAGACTACTTTAGCTATCATAATCTATTGCAGGATGATGTGATTTGATTAAAGTGCTATCCATATATGATCTCTTTCATTATTTTTAAAATACAACAATCACTTTGTTTCAGTTAATGAATGACAGATTTCTCTTCTTTGTTAATTGAATCATTTTGTATAGACCTTTGCATATAGATTTATCTAACTGTTAAGATTTATAAATCATAAGGTTGCTGTAAATTTTTATGTCTTGTTTGTCCTGTAATTATATTTGAAGAGTACAGCTGCTTCTAGTTTACAAGAAGCTCAGGGATAATTCGGTGCGGGTTTCCTCCCTCCGATCAGCTAAGACAATCATTACATACAGGACGAACCTGGAGCGTTTCTTCAGGTCAGTTTGTTATTTATTTAATAGTTAATTTGTTAGTATAGTATAAGTAGTTTAGTTAGATATATGTGTAGTTTAGATTTGTAGTTAGAGTTAGTATCTTTGTTGTTTAGTTTAGATAGTTTTTTTTATTTCTTTTTCATAAAATCGTAAAAATAAAAAAACAATAGCTCTCGCTGTCTTAGGACATAATATGAATGAGTTTTTCAGGTTTTCATTCAAATATGTAAATTGTAAATATTGTACATTTGTGAATAAGATTTATTTCTGTTAGTAGTTAGATATTTAATTTCTTACAATTAGCATAGTATTAGATAGTAGATTGTATATATAATAGTTAGATTTGTTTAGTTTGTTTTAATAGTTATTTTTAGTTAGATTAGTTAATTTAGAGTAGTTTTCTTTTTGTTTCCTTAGGACTTAGATCGGTTAACGAAGCCGCTAAACCCATCAGGGTGGTTCATCCCAAATGGCTTGGGTTATTTAGACAACCTCGGACCGGTTCCACTCTCCCAGTTGACGAACGATCAATTTTTCCCGTCAACACACTCAACCCGAGAATTCGGTTGATCGCAGTGTCCTCCTCACCAGTGAAGAAATTCTTCTACAAATCCACAACCGTCAATATGGTATGCCTCCCAAATCTAACCCAACCACCTCAGAAACACTTCTAACTACTACAGGACAACCATTGATGATTCCACGTCCTCACGCGGAACCCATTCCTCGCATACCACGTATGCCTTTATGATGGAATGTGCATAACCCTCATGCTGGGGCTGCTCATAATTATAGTCTGGTTGATGACTTAGCCCAGGATATCATAGCCATGTTTATGTTGGAGGTCCTCCAAACCTGTCCATCACAACGAAAATCCTTGCTTTCTGCCTTGGGGGAAGTCGACAAAGCTGACACGCAGCTGATCACATTTGATTAAGATAATGGAGAACCACGTCTTCCTGCCCAAGTAGCCTTCCAGATACCAGTTAATATCTGGAACACCACATTTTATCGGTGTATCATCGATGAAGGTGAATCCACCTGCATCATGTCTAAACACGTATAGAAAAAAATTGGCTCCCCTGAGCTAGTACCCTCTACCATCACCCTTTGAGCTTACGATGGGAAACCAACATCTTCCTCAGGGCTTTGTCAAAATGTCCCCATAGAACTTGGGGAAAAAACCATCCTCATTGACATTGAAGTTATCAATGCACAACTTGATTACAATATCTTGTTCGGACGCAACTACATGTATGCTATGAAGGTGGTCACCTCTTCTGTGTTTCATACGATGATGTTCCCCCATAATGGGAAGATCATCACCATTGAACAACTTACACATTATGAGCCTAACCATTCTGCCAACATCGATAACATCCTCCCGCTTGTTCATGTTATCTCAAATGATTTTCCAGTTTCCAACATTGGCCCTAGATTATTCCACGACCCATCCATGTTGGGCACTTATCTGGGAGCACCACCATTCCTAAACCCATCTTTTTCAGCACAAGTGTGTGTAGTTTCCTCTAAAGGAACATACATCGGAGACAAGACTCCTATCACTAAGTCCCCTCCCCATATCAAAGTTCCACCAGTGGAAGAAATACTACCTCAGGAGTTCCTTGAGAGCACCACCGCACCACTTATCATAGATCTCCCCCCCCTCCAGGGGAAAATCCTGGTATGGTATCTACATCCACCCAATATGGTTCCTCAACCATCCCTCCTTCCTTAGTCAGAGGAAATCCCAGTGTAGATTCCAATACTTTTTCCTACCACACCACCCTCACCCCCAATCACTAGCACCATCATTGCAGCTGGGGGCAGACTAAAGAAGAAAGATCCCATCGCTCCACTACCTCCCCGATTTCAAATCCCTTGCACCTTATGTGAAATAAAATGACAACCCACTCACAAATGTCCTTCTCTTCCTGAGCTACGCAGTTTTATCCAGCTTCCTCAAGAACACCTTTTGTTTACCTCTCCACCAAGGACGTCCCATGATACTACAACACCATCAACCACATGCAAACAACATATACGAACCAATTTTTCATGTGCCATATGTGCATAATATGGGCATTACACTCATCATTTCCCATCTATCCCATATGTTCGCCACACATTAGCCATGAAACGCCACACATATCCTCCTGAGCTTCCTCTGGCACTCCATACCAATGCTCCCATGAATGTAATTCATTATATTTATTCATCAGTCCTCGAGCAAAGGGGAGGTCCATGTCTTCCCACCAAATTACCGCTCGATCGTCCATAGTGTCAGTGAAACTGGGATGGCATTATGGACCCACCGTCCATATCTAATCCCTTTTCCCCACTTTCATTTTTTGGTACAGGAGCCCATAAGCTCCATTTTCCGAACCATCTTCGGCCACTTACATAGAAATTTTCATTAGGTTATCATTTTCCCTTTCCCCCGGTGGAGCATCTTCCCATGACACACTCAGGTACACCTGGTCATGTTCAAAATTATCAAATAATTGTTATAGGTCCTTTATTTTCAGATATTGTTCACGTCGGGTATTTGGCTTTCATGTGTGCAGGTACTAGGTCATCACACACTGGCACATACCCTTAAGCTATATGATCGACATTGACATATAATCATTCCCTCTGAATCTTAATTGCATCTCCAGTCACAGCCTCTGAAATTTTCTTGTAGGATCCTCATATATGGCTTTGCAGTACTGTCACCTCCACTGCATTTTGGTACTGTCACCCGGTAGCACTATCCCCCACATGAGTTTTCCCATTCATAGTCCCCCTTGGCACTTTGACACTCATGATTCTTTCACCCCCTAGGGAAGGGAGTCACGATAGTCTTACACATTTCCGAGAATCAACCACATACTCATTCTCCTCATTTTGCTAGCTTTCCCAATGGACTCCCAGGTTATCTCTTCCAAGACTGTTCCTCCGCAGTATCATTAACCATCTATTTCATCCACAATCAGTTTTCCCATCAACAAATTTCCCTCCATTCCATTTACCTCATACAGAAACCCACCCATGGGGCCCCCAACCTCCACCAGTTTTCGACACAAATTGCGCTCTAACCGGCCCAACCATCTTGCACTGGGGCACCCGTTTCTGTATATGTACACTCATCCCAAATTATTCTTTATTCATTTAATTGTAAAAAGCCTTTCTTTCCAGCATTTACATAGATTTTTGTCATCACCCTTGGCGACCTTATTTTCCTAGCAAAGCAACCCATGTCACACTTGGTTGGGGCATTTTAAAAAAAAAATCATACCCTTGCTGACATTATCCATAAATCTCGAGTATGTTACAAGTCCATAAACCTTTTTGATCTCTGTGTTTGTCCATTTTGTCACGTCTCTAGCACAATTTACCCTCATCTATATGTCCCCCTGACACTAGATTCAGTTTCACGGCTGCTGCCACTTTACACCGCTCCCCAACCAAGGGTAGTATTTAGTCTCCACACATCTTGACTTCGTCCATGTACCCCCTCAGTTCTTGATCTCACCTAATGGATTTCACAAAGCCCTTTGCTTCTTGGAGTTGCGTCTCCCTTTTTGTCAACATCAGGATAGTTTCCAGAAGGGCAACAATATCTTGACTCTCATTACGTTTACAATGAGGAGTCTCCGATGACACAGGGAGAACCATCATTTCTCTATGCTGTCATTGACCCCCATAACATTCGACTTCAAAAATTTCTCATGTTATGGTGGGTCTTACTTTGCGACTATTGCAGTTGTTTTTTATATTTTTCGAAGACCTCTGAACTTTGTTGGGCTATCAATGCCCACAAAATCCGTGATAATTCTTATAGGTGTCATTTCCTACTGTTCAAAGTATGTTCCTCACCAGCATTGTCCTTTGCCTTTATCAAACCACCCCCGAGGGCGCTATAGTTGTCTACATCAACACATAGTTCCAGTTACTATACAAACACCCTTTTTTGAGTTACATGACACAAGCATGGGGCATGCCCGCCTCGTGTGTACATAATTTATTTTCCACACCTTGCGAAAGGTTGGGTCCTATAGGTCCCCTTCTCCCTTGAATGAGTCACTCTTGATACTCTCACTATCACTCTTTCTTACAATGGTACTCTGAGTAGAAGAAACATTGATGAATTTTGGCTATCCATATGCTCCTAACCTCATCCATCAGGGGGCATCTGTTATCACTGAAATTTCGTCCGCAAATGGTTACAGGAATCCAACATCTTCAAATAGCTATGAGTCCACCCATGGACCAAAATTACCAAAAAACCATTTCCAAAAGGTCCAAAACTATACAACCATTTATAAAATCAAGATGCGCTATGATTACACAGGGCGCGCACGCACATGCGCCATCAAGAAGCGCAAAAAAAATGCACATGCGCATGATGCATGCCTGTGGACACTAAAAGCCACGCACACCTGATAAAAACACATTTATGATGTTGGTCGGCCTCCCACCCACTTCTGGTTCAACTTCCAAGTCGATTTGACATCCAAATCTTGGCTGGATCCGACTGGGTGGTTGGGAAAAGACCTAAAGGTGCCCTAAACAACTCCTTTTCACACTAAAAGCTGGTTGCACAATACCTCAAAGTGGTGCTATAAAACAAAGCCATGGGTGCACTACATTTTAAGGGAATTCATTTGAAAGGTTATGCTGCTACTATTCTCTTGGGGAAACCTCTTTTCTCATCAAGAGCATACTAGCACCATTCCATTTGGGCAATCCACATCACCTTTTGAGTGGGTTAGCTTGGGATTCTTTCACCATTTATTTCAAGTTTTCAAGTTGTAAGAAGAGATCAATCTTGGGGGTCCAAGAGCCCTCCCTTGGAGGAAGAAGGGACCCAAAGTCCCCTTTCTCTTCAATGTTTTCTTTTCACTAATACAATCCTTTCCATTGGTGACATGAGTCTTGTTCATTTCTTGTTCTTATGTCTCTATGCACAATAGTTTAATTGTTTTTTCCTTTCCTAGTTTAGTTCTTAGCTTAGTCTTTTATGCTTATTCTTATAACCCTTTCCTTTACTATTGTCTTGCTTAGCTAACCCAACTAAGCTTGTAAGAACCTCTGTTTTGCTCATTTAGGTGACAAAATAGGTGCAACAACAACGACACAAAATATGGACATACGCTCAGCAGGAGAGTATTTAGAGGGGTTCAACTTGAGAACCTATTTAAGCAAAACTACGGGGAAGAGGGTTTCTACAGTGGAGAAGAGGCAAATTTGACAGACAGAGCACTCAGAACCCACTAGGGCAGAGGAAGAAGATGCTGAGGAACTTCACCTCATCAAGCCAAAAACATTGGGAATTGCGTAGAATACTGAAGTGAGTAATATCAATCCTCCTGTTGTTTCAGAAACAGTAAGCAGTAAGAATAGTCAGAATCACAAGAATCCACTGAGTACTATTACTATCAGTTCAACATCTAGTCAGACAAGAAATCTAGGCAACTCCATGGCAGATGAGATGAGACTCCCTATATTTAGATTGGATGGATCTGAAGATCCTGATCAACATTGGTTCCTGTGTGAGGTCGTATGGAACATTAAAAATGTTACTGATGAAGCTGTTAAAAGAAACCAGTTTAGCACCACACTGAGGGATCATGCATTAAGTTGGTACATGAAGCTTGTCCAAGGACTTGTGCAACCTAATTCACTGAATGAGATCAATAACACGCTAATTGTAGAGTTTAATAAGCCTAAGTTGGAGTCACAATGTGTTACAAAGATGAAGGAGATCAAGCAAAAGGTCGTCGAACCTGTTTGGGAGTTCGAGAAGAGATTCAAGACCCTGACTGGAAGATTGACCTTTAAGATCCTGGATGAACAAAACAAGGAATGGTTCATTGCTTCTCTTCTACCACATATAGGAGTTCCCCTGATGCAACAGAATATTGCTTCATAGGAAGAAGCATTGGAGATTTCCATGAAACTTGAATAAACACCTATGGGAGAATCCAACTCAGGCATGAGCCAGATCTTGAGCCAACTGACTAGTTTATCTCTGCAAGTCAAGGATATGAAGAAGGACAAGGGGAAGGATAAAAGAGAAGATATTTGGTGTGTATGATGCATATTAGAAGGTCATGATAAGGAACACTGTTCCCTATTTCACGAGTACTTGGCCTCAGGAGCACCGAGCCCCCTGAAGCAAGTTAATCTACCCTGGTGCGAAGTATGCAGAAAATGACATCCCCCTGGTGAGTGCTATTATATGCAAAAGTATGTCCAAAATCCTACAAACTTGTATTGCACTTTCTGTAAGTCAGTAGGACATGATGATATATATTGTAGGGCCTTTGACCTTATGCATGAAATATGAAGAGACATATACAAAATCCAAGGTGAAGTGCATCAAGAAGGAAAAAATGCACAATATAATTCCCCAGGAAGAAGAACTTTCAATCCTCGAGGCGGATATAGAGGAAGAGGAAGAGGAGGAGGAATGGGCCGAGGTGAAGGAAAAATAATTTTTTACAACTGTGTGCAACCAAGACATCTAGTAAGAGATTGTTAGAGTGCTTGCACTACTTGCAGTTATTGCAATTCTTTTGAGCATGTTATAGAAGATTTCCCTATGCCACTGGCTAAGATTCAAGAAAGACAAGGACCTTAAAAGAACCCACAAATACAATTGATCAAGGTGGAACCCCTCAGAGTTGATCCTAGAGTCGCTGTTATTACATGAGGAGGCGCTGCTATAGGACATGATAGAGTGACCAAAGAGAAGATTGCAGAAGAATCAGGAATCAGAAAAGCTGCAGAAAAGACCCAGATTTTTGATGCGAAGAAAGAATGGAAAATATTTGAGGAAGCAAGGCAAGAGTTCAAAGCAGATAAAGTGTCCTCATCAAAAACACGGCCATAAATAAAATAATATGGAATGCCTCTGGCATTTGATCATTCTGCTTCACCAAAAGAAGGAAAAGAGGTAAGCAAACTCATGGAATTTCTATGCACTTGTGTTAAGTTGATTCAAGATAAAAACGTTGTACAAGAGTTTTATAATTTGATTAGACAGTGTGAGCTAGGGAAGGTAGACCCCTTACTGACTAGGAAAGTACACCAAATTTGAAATAAGAGAAGGAAAAATAGATAATTACACTTGAATGCTCAGATAGGAGAATATGATATAGATTATGTGGTCCTCGACTTAGGGTTGGAGGTCAATGTCATGACGAAGCAAACTTGGGCACTGATGGGGAAACCCAAGATGATCTACTCCCCTATCAGGCTTCGCATGGCCAATCAACAATCTATCAACCCATTTGGATGATTAGACCATGTCCCAGTGGACATCGACGGAGTAAGAACCTTTGCAGATTTTGAGGTAATTGAAATTGTTGATGATAACTGCCCTTACCCTGCATTGATAGGAATTGATTGGGCCTTTGACAATTCTACTGTTGTTGATTTAAATAAATGAAATATGACATTTGAAAGAGAGGGCCTTAGGGTCATTTCACCCTTAGATCCAGATGAGGGTCAACGATATACATAGCCCATTAACATGCTGGATATGACCCCTATCAACTGGTACCTTCAAGCAGAGCTGCGCCTCATCACTGCAGATTGGGAAGGTATGACTCAGAATTTTGTAGCCACCTTTTTCTTTGAAAGTAAATATCCTTCAATAGGTCAAGAATTACAAATTGTGAGACATAAGGTATTCAAAGAGGCATATAGCCTCCCTATGGAACAAGAAGAGGACGAATGGACTGCACCTCTCCAGAAATTGCAGAGTTGCTACAACATCAATGCCAATGATGATGACGATCCTAGGAAGGTAAACATCACTGAAACAGAAGGCCAAAGAGATGTGGAGGGACCATGAGTCGAGTTACCATTTATTTATTAGCCAATCAAAATAAAAAAGGTCAATATTGGGACAGAGGAGACACCGAAGCTTGCCAATATTGTAGATTATTGGGATGCTGCTACCATTGACAAGATTACAGAGTTGTTGCACGAATATTAGGACTTGTTTCCAACCAAGCTCACTGATATGAAGGGAATCAGAGGACCTATGGGAGATATGGGAATACCTTTGAAACCAGATGCGAAGCCAGTCAAGCAAAGACCCTACATATTAAACCCAAAATACAAGGAAAAAGTGAAGATTGAGCTTGACAGAATGCTGGAAGCAGGGATTATTGAAGTTGTCGAAGAGTCAGAATGGATCAAACCTATGGTGGTACAAGACAAGAAGATGGGATAAATCAGGATATGTGTGGACCTTAGGAAGTTTAATGACGCCTGTCTACATGACCCCTTCCCTACACCATTCACTGATGAAGTATTAGACAACGTGGGAGGCCAGGAGGTATATTCTTTTACAGATGGATTTTTAGGATACCATCAGATCTATATTTCCAAAGAGGACCGCCACAAGACCAACTTTTCCATAGAATGGGGGTCCTACCAATATACAATAATTCCATTCGGACTGAATAATGCCCAAGCTATATTTTCTAGGGTGGTGGTCGAAGCGTTCAAAGAATTTTTGCATAAATTTTTAGAAGAATATTTTGATGATTGGACTGTGTTTAGTTTGTTGAAAAACCATATTGAATGTCTAAGGCTAATGTTGGACAAATGCAGGTAATGTCAAATTGCTTTAAATATGAAGAAGTGCATCTTCTTCTTACCATTTGGAGTACTATTAGGCCATATTGTATGCAAGAAGGGATTGTTGGTTGATCCATCAAAGATTGCAATTATAGTTGATTTTCCACCACTTACTTTATCCAAACAACTACAATGCGCTAGGACATACTGGCTATTACATGAAATTTATTAAAAGCTATGCCCCAATCACAACACCAATGGAGAAGCTGTTGAAGAAGGACTGTCAGTTTGGCTGGACAGATGAATGCCATCAGATCTTTGACACACTGAAACAAAAGATGGCCACTGCGCCCATTCTGGTTTTTCCAGATTGGAACAAGGAGTTTTATGTGCATGTCGATGCATCTTCTATTGCATTAGGAGCAATACTGGCACAACCTGGAGAAGGGGAGATCAACCATCCATTAGATTTTGCTAGCAGGAAGTTATCTACAACTGATATTAATTACACCACTACAAAGAGATAAAGATTGGCCATGGTGTATGCGCTACAAAAATTCCGCCACTACTTATTGGGAGGACACTTTAAAATGTTCACAGACCACTCCACGCTGAAGTACCTAGTCAACAAGCCAGTTTTGGGGGGGTGAATATGCAGATGGCTTCTGCTGTTTCAAGAATATGATTTTGAGATTATAGTTAAGCCAAGAAGAATGAACAAAGGCCCTGACCACTTGTCAAGGTTGGAACATGGCGAAGAACCCACCAGCTTAGAGGACACACTGCCGGATGCACAACTGCTCACCATTAGGAAGATTGACTACCACTTCACAGGCATAGTCCAATTCATGTCAACAGGAATGGCACCAAGAGCATATACAATTCCCCAGAAAAAACAGTTAGTAGTGCACGCTACAGAATTTTCATTAATCTTTAGACAACTATACAAAATGGGACCTGATGAGATACTAAGAAGATGTGTTATGGAAGAAGAACACCCACTAATCCTTGCCAAATCTCATGAAGGCATCGCATGAGGAAATTATGCAGGGAAAGCAACTACGCAGAAGGTCCTGCAAGATGGCCTTTGGTGGCCTACCTTGCACTGAGATGCTAAGGATTATGCTAGAGACTGTGATGTGTACCAGAGAATCGAGAAACCATCCACAATGTGGGCTGAAGCAAGAGTAGTAAAGGACTGTAGTGTGACTAAAACTGCATGATTTATATTTGAGGACATAATAACCAGGTTTGGATGCCCCAAAATCCTTATGAGTGATCAAGGCACACATTTCATCAATAATACAGTTGAAGCCCTGACTGAAGAATTTGCAGTCCACCATCAGAAGAGTACGCCTTACCATCCACAAGAAAATGGGACAGTTGAAGCATTCAAAAAGATATTGGAAACAACACTGACGAAAATTTGTAGTGTGAATAGGTATGACTGGGATTTAAGAGTACCAGTAGTACTATGGTCTTATAGAACCACTTGCAAGAAATTAACAATGCAAACCCATTTCAAGTTGGTTTATGGCCTTGAAGCTACTGTCCCAATGGAATACTTGGTGCCAATTTCAAGGATTGATGCATTTACAAACATGGATGATACTGGCGTTGTTTACGAGAGACTTGCACAGCTGGTTGAATTGGAAGAAGACCGATTCATTGCAAGATTCCATCAGTAGGTTTAGAAGGAACGAGAGGAGGCATATCATGACAACCACATCAAGAAGAAGGCATTCAAGCAAGGTGACTTAGTACTGCTATACGATAAAAAGTTTATAAAACACCCAGGGAAGTTCAGAATGCATTGGCTTGGGCCATACGAGATCGCCTACATGACAGAAGGAGGAGTTGCGCAGTTGAAGACATTGACTGGAGAGTGGAAGGAAGGATTGGTGAAAGGGAGTTGGCTGAAGTTGTACTATGACAACCAATTGCCTCGTAGCTCTTCGTAGAAGCATGAGAAAAAGGGTCCAGGTACCAGGTGCAGTTGAAACTGGGTACCAGACACAGAAAATATAGACTGCACAAGGGAAGAAGGGACAAACATAGAAGAAAGAATAGGCTGCACTGCGCAGTCCAAAGGTGAAGTAACACAGAGGAATCAGACCCAAAGTTACTCAGGACGAGTCACAGGTGAGTGTTGGGGGCCTGTTGGCCCTTGGTTATGGAAGGAAGCGAAGTACAAAGAATAAAAGGTAAAAATTGAGCTTCACGGAGGACACAGTAACTTTTACTGGGTCGAAGTGAGAAAAAGAGCAGAAAATATGGAGTGAAGTATGGAAAAGCAAGCTGTTGGACAAGAAGACGAAGGATGACAGGAAATAAAGGAAGATGGATCGAGGAAAAATCAACAAGTGGAAAAATCTATCATTGGATGGTTTGGAGCACCGCTCAGGAAGAAAGGAAAGATAGGCTAGCGAAGCCAGGGAAAAGCGGGTCAAGTGACCTAGGGTTTTGACACCTAGGTTTCAACCTAAGGCTGTCGGTGAGGTATTGTAATGTATAAATAAAGGCCAAGAGGACCTAGGTTGGGGGGGTACATGTTGTTATGCTGTTGTTGTTGATATAGTCATATAGTTGTGTGAGAGATCATTGTATTGTGAGGAAGAAGAGCTAAGTGGAGAGCCTTCTAGTATTGTAAGATCTTTAGATGGGTGCGAAGATCAGTTCCTGCAGCTGGGTGAATAGGAAGGGGAGAGGAAGAGAGAGAAGAAATAAGATCTGCTGGCTGAGAGCGTAGACAAGAACTATAATCTTTACCTTAATAAATCATACACATAGTTCTGTGGATGTAGCCCTAGAGGGAGGGTGAACCACGCACATCTCTTGTTGTGTGTGTGATTGATGCTTTGATATCTGTCGTTGTTATATTGTTATTTGCATTGCTGTGTTAGATTATATCTATATTTGTGCAGGATAGATCTAGCTTGATAAGTGTTAGATGCATATTGATTTAATGTTGTACTAGATCCACTTGATATTCCCCTGGTTGTAAACATCTCTGTCCTGCAACCCCCTCATAGCTGCTTCGGGTGAGACTGCATCTACTTCGCAAGTGTTGTCGAAAGGGCCAGTAGCTAGGGCTTGTTGGTGTGCCGTTGGAGTGAATCTTGGGTCTGCCCCTGTGCCAACAGTGGTATATAATTTTTAGATCAGGAGAATCCAGACAATACATAATTTGTATTGAAATTTCTACATGGTATCAGAGTGCAAAAAATTGCAGAAGATGAGTTTGTGAATGGATAGAATTCGAATTTGTAGAAAGACTTTCTTGGTGCTACAACTGATTCAAGATCGAAATGGATTTCAATGTCTTGAGGTTAGAGTATGCACTCGAGGGCAGTTCGAACTACATTTCTTGGAAGGACAGGATGGAGGTAGTACTCGAAGACAATGGCTTGAAGGAATTCATTGACAAGGATGTTCCTAAGACAGATGCTGCAAATCTTGATGCATGGAAAAAGAAAGTGGCAAAGGCCAGGAGGATCTTGTTGGAGGGAATACGATACCACATTGTCTCAAAACTCCATGGGAAATCCACACCATATGCTATGTGGAAGGAATTGATGGATCTATTCCAAAACAACAATGACCATAGGAAATTGGTGCTCAAAGATAAACTCAGGAAGATCAAGATGGAGAAGGGCAACTCCATTCCAAAACATCTCAAGAAGTTTGTCCAATGTCGGGATGAGATGTGGAGTGTGGGAATAAAAGTCGATGATGATGATTTGGTGAGCTTGGTGCTCCTAGGACTTCCCAAGAGTTGGCATAGTTATCAAGACTCTGTCAATGGAAGGGAAAAATTGCCAGTTTGGGAATGACTATGGTCGGATCTAGTGCAGGAGGAGTTCAGGTGGAACACCGGAGATGGATCTTCATCAAAGCATGATGATGAAGAGGATTTTTATTTGGCTGCCAAGGCAAGGAAATCAAAGGGGAAGAAATTCCATTCAAAATCT
Organism: Picea engelmannii; assembly: GCA_009831015.1. Classification (NCBI taxonomy): domain Eukaryota; kingdom Viridiplantae; phylum Streptophyta; class Pinopsida; order Pinales; family Pinaceae; genus Picea; species Picea engelmannii. Next base: position 324,035 of record ML815066.1, read on the forward strand.
GAGTCTAAAGTCAAGAAGCTGGATTTGTCCAAGGTGAAGTGTTTTCACTGTCATGAACATGGGCATCTCGCTACTAATTGTCCAAAGAACAAGAAGAAGAACAAGAATGTCGCTGGAGCTGCAGCTGGTGAGGTCCTTGCCTCACAATTTGAACTTGATTTCTCCTTGATCGCATGCATGGCTTCAAGTACATTAGGATCAGTGTGGTATTTGGATAGTGGTGCTTCCTTCAACATGACGAGAGATAAGGATCTTTTCAGTGACTTGGAGGAGGTAGATCTCAAAATGCATATTGAGATGGATGAATATGGACGATACAGTGCGGCTGGAATTGGTACCATTACCTTTCAGAGGGAGTCAGGCAAACCATTTCAATTGAAATATGTTATGCATGTTCCAGGTCTGAAGAAAAACCTGGTCTTAGTCACAATGTTGGAGGACAGAGGCTATGACGTTGTTTTCAGCGATGGAAAATCTTTCCCGCGACATAAAACAACGGGTCAAGTCAAGAGGATATGGATTCGAGTTAAGAATCTCTACAAGATGGAGGTAGATGGTTGTACTGCCATGATGGGAAAGGCATAAAAAGTGGTGAGCCAGGATGAGGGTGAATTATGGCACAGACGATTGGGCCATATTCATCATGGAGCCTTGAAAATCATGCAACAAATATCTACTGGACTTCCAATGGGAACACTTGCTCAGATAGATCAGTGCAAGGGTTGCACCATGGGGAAGTATGTAAAGTCCACCTTTCATGAAAAGGAGAACCGTGCTTCGGTGAGCCTGGAGAGAGTTCACACAGATGTGTGTGGACCATTCTCGGTTGCTTCAACAACAAAACATAAGTATTATGTTATTTTTGTTGATGAATTTTCTCGTAAATGCTAGATCTTCTTCATGTAGAAGAAGGATCAAACATTCTCAAATTTATGTGAGTCTAAAGCATTGGTGGAGAAAGAATCGGGGAAGCAAGTGAAATCTCCGAGGAACGATAATGGTGAAGAATACATCTCTAATGAATTAAAATAATTCTGCAGTTAAGAAGGAATTCGAAGAGAACTCATAGCACCTCATAACCCACAACAAAATGGGGTTGCGGAGAGGAAGAAAAAAATGATCGTGGGTGCAACATGAGCGATGTTGCATGATTAGGGCCTACCAATGCATTTGTGGGCGGAAGCACGCAACACTGCGGTTTATGTGCCAAATCATTTTCCTCATAGAGTACTTGGCATGAGTACACCGAAAAAGCTTTCATTGGTAAGAAACATGATGTTTCTCATTTTAAGATTTTTGGCTCATCTGTTTATGTGCATGTTACCAAGGATGCCAGGAAGAAGCTAGAGCCGACTGCTGAAGTTGGTATATTTGTGGGGTACACAGAAACACCCCATAATTATCGTGTGTATTTTCCTAACAGTAAGGTGACTATTATGCGACGGGATATAAAATTCGATGAGGGGAAAACCATGCGGTTGTTGCTTGAGAGGGAGTTGGACTTGCATGTGGAGGAGGAACTGCTGGTTCCTAAAGATGAGTCTCAAGATGTGGATCGGCCACATGAGGAAGTTCATGGAGTGGAGGAATCCACTCAAGAAGATCCATCCATTAGAAATGGCAGAAATTGCACCACATAAGCTGATAGATTGAGACTAGATGCTGCACAGAATGTAGGAGCCCCTACTTCACAACGCAGATAGAGACAATCTCCTGATCGATTTACTAGATACATGGATCTCATGAGAAAATGTATTGTGATTGAACCATCTTCCTTTCAGTAAGTAGTGCAGGATCTCACTTGGGTTGATGCTATTGTGGAGGAGTATGACTCCATTGTAAAAAACAATGCATGGGAAATTGTCCCAATACCGGTCGACAAATTAGTGGTAGGTTTGAGATGGATCTACAAGGTAAGGAAAGTTGCTGATGGGAGTGTCGAGAAGTACAAGGCTAGGTTTGTGGCCCGGGGATTCTTAGAGATTGAGGGGATATATTATGATGAGACCTTTGCACTTGTCGCAAGGTACTCTTCCATAAGATCCATCCTTGCACTCTCAGCGCAGATGGGCTAGCACATTCATCAGATGGATGTAAAAACTACGTTTCTCAATGGGATCATTGAGGAAGAAGTGTACATTGAGCATCCATAAGGTTTTGAGACCTTTCACAGGGAGTCGCATGTGTGCAGACTCAAGAGAGCGTTGTATGGGCTGAAGCAAGCACCCCGTGCTTGGTACACTCAGATAGACAACTATTTCACCGGATTGGGCTTCACCAAAAGTGAAGCGGATGAAAACCTATACCAAATTGTGGTGGAGGGTAAGATTTTAATCATTTTTCTTTATGTTGATGATTTAATACTGGCTGGTGATGAGCAGCTGATACAATCATGCAAGGAGGACCTTGCAAAGGAGTTCGAGATGAAAGATTTGGGCCTCCTTCATTATTTCCTTGGATTGGAAATATGGTAGTGAGATGGTGAAATTTTTGTGTCTCAAGGCTAGTATGCAAGGGAGATACTAGGTAAGTTTCGCATGGAGGGATGAAAACCCATGGATACTCCTCTTCTAGGAAATTGGAGGAAAGAGGATGATACTTCTGGAGAGGTAGTGGATGCTACTGTCTATCGAAAATTAGTGGGTTTGCTAATTTATCTAGTGAACACGAGACCAAACATTTTCTATGTGGTTAACCAACTGAGTCAAGCAATGGTTAATCCTACGGGTAAGCATGTCTTGAGATACCTAAGGGGCACATCTGAGTATGGATTATGGTACAGATAGACAAATGAGGTGAATTTTCATGGCTTCACGGATGCAGATTGGGCGGGCAACCCAATGGATAGAAAGATCACATCAGGGGGGATGTTTAGTATCATATCTACATCTATTTCTTGGTACAACAGGAAACATAGATTCATGGCACTTAGTTCAACAGAAGAGGAATACATGGCAGCGAGTCAAGATTCATGTGAGGCCATCTGGATGAGAAAGATCTTGGTTGGTTTGTTTGGTTCTCATTTAGATCTGATAGTGATTCATTGTGATAATCATAGTTGCATTAAACTCTCGATTAATCCTGCATTTCATGATAGATCTAAGCATATAGATATCCAGTATCATCATCTCAGAGATTGTGTGCAGCGGAAAATCATGTTGCTTTAGTACATTCCTACGGAAGATCAGGATACAAACATTTTGACAAAGGCCCTCACTAGGAGAAAATTTGAATACCATAGAGACAGGATTGGGGTAAAGGATAATCCCTTTCTAGTTGAGAGGGAGTGTTGAAAAGTCAACAATAAATGTGTGTCTAATTTATTTTTCCCTTAAATAAATTGGACAATAAATATTAATCTATTATCTCATAATTACTTGAAATTAGTTAACTGAAATGGAAAATTAGTTAGCTATAGGAAATTTGAATCAAAGGTTGACTAGTGGGACATCCAAGTCGAATTAGTTGTAACTGAGTGATTCGAAGTTGTAACAAAGTTGGAGGTGTAGTTATGTGAGTTGTGAAGTAGTTTAACTCAGTTAAGTGAGTGTTGACGGGCGAAAATGACCGTCCGTCAACTGGGAGAGTGGAACCGGTCCAGGGTTGTCTAAATAACCCAAGCCGTTTGGAATGGACCACCTTGATGAGTTTAACGGCTCCGTTGGCCGCTCTAAGGTATCCTAAGAAAACCAAAGAGAGAATTGATCTGAGCTAAGTAATCTAAACTAAGGAAACTAGAAACTAATAAAACTAACTAAAACAAACTAACTAACTAAATAAAAGAAATCAAACTAAAATAGAGGAAACTAGAAACTAATAAAACAAACTTAAACTAACTATACTAAACTAATTATAAACTACTAACTATTATATACACAAAATACTAA
>ML815067.1:16702-27015 GCA_009831015.1 Picea engelmannii
ACTTGTTTTAGAATGATAGATATTCCATTCTCTTATTCTATACACTTATTAATGAACTCTAAGGTACAATTTAGAGATATGTATTTTCTTAGTAGAATATATGACAACTTGTTTTAGAGTGATAGATATTCCATTCTCTTATTCTATACACTTATTAATGAACTTTAAGGTACAATTTAGAGATATGTATTTTCTTAGTATGGAATATGAGAAAGAATTTCGTGTTGAGTTCTATGTGGAAAGAGTGCATGCTATGAATTTTAGATACGATCATAAAAGACCTAAAATAATAGAGGGAAAATGAAAGTAGAAAATATAGATTTACACTTTGAGATTCATGTTATAATTTCTACATATGAATTTTAGTGTGAAGGAAAGGTACAATTTAGATATATGTATTTTCTTAGTATGGAATATGAGAAAGAATTTCGTGTTGAGTTCTATGTGGAAAGAGTGCATGCTATGAATTTTAGATACGATTATAAAAGACCTAAAATAATAGAGGGAAAATGAAAGTAGAAAATATAGATTTACACTTTGAGATTCATGTTATAATTTTTACATATGAATTTTAGTGTGAAGGAAAGTAGATTTTGGTTTTTTTTTTTGGGTTACTATCATTATAGTATAATGATTAAAATGAAGCATCGAATTATTATAAATAGGAAGGGTTGATTTACAATAATTAAAAGAAAAATGAATTTATTATTTTTTTTAGAGAGAAAAAAAATTAGAGAAGAATGGAGAAATGAAGGATACCACTAGATTAATTAGATTTAAAGAGTGTGATTTAGATGATCTAAAGTTGTAGGTTAATTAGTTAAGTGATGATTTTGATTAGGTCTCAAACAACAATGAAAACTAACTTGCAAGAAATATGAAGTAATGAAAGCAATATGGGTTTACCCCTTTACTTTATGTGCACTAATTAACTACTTGTGAGAAGGAAAGGGATAAATGGAAGAAGAAAAGGACTATGCAACATGACTAATCCCACTTTTTAGTGCAATGCACATAGAATCCAAAAAGCATTAAACCAATTATCCTCTTTATCTATGGTGCACAAGAAAACAAGAGGGGATGATCCTAGGGCTTATTTACTGCCCTAGGTGATCCGGATTATTTTCAGCACAAAATGAGATCGGAGATATAATAAAGAAATGCACAATGATATCACAGATATTTAATAATATAACAGAAATGTACCAGATATGCAACCATAAACACAGATATACAGTAATACACGATTTCTATTAATGAAAGAAATGTACAGAGACTGTAAAAATACAACATGAAAGACTCGCTAGAATGGTGGCAGCTTATCTCTGAGAAGAGATGTGATAACTACTCTCATTCACAAGAAGATGATTACAATGAGGCTCTGAACGCCTTTTTACAATAAACAGGAATGTCAAAAACCCTAGACATCCAAAAACCTAACCCTAGGAGATGAAGCGCCAAAAGTCATGTGGGCCCTGTTTGGGTAAGTTAGTACATCAACTTCCCGAGGTCGTAACTTTTGCATACAATCTCCGTCTTAGGCGTATGATAGCTCGTTGGAAATGTATTGCCAAGGAGATTAATTTTGGGGGTTCAATCATGCCTTTGGCTATCATTGAGAACCTCGATCTCGAAAAACCTTCATTTATGCCCTCAAAATGGCCCTGGAAGTTAAAACCTACGAAAAATAGTAAATTGCCAAAATTGCCAGAAAACTGTTTTGAGCCAGCCGAAAAAGGTGGGTGGCCACCGATATCCACCTGGATCAATCCTCCCTCCTTAGGAAGCAATGGTCTCCATTGCGTTGAGTTCCCGGGGGAGAGGGAAAAACGTTTGTTGAATCTGCATCTTGGTGAGTTGCTTGCCTTGTTGGAGACGTCGCACTGCTCAGTTTGTGGAAGTTTGTCACGAACCTGTTGAGCCTAAGGTTGTTCAACAAGTTGGGATACATGAGAGTATGGTGTGCAGAAGGAATCTTTGCACTTTGTTGCAACCTTATCGACCTGCTTCTGTTGGATAGAAGGTGCTTGGGGTGAAGCTGTAGTGGTTGTAGTGTTCTTATGTTCCCCTTTTGAACAGATTGTGAAGAACCTGAATTTTGCAGTATGAGATACTACCTTGCGGCACTTTTTAGGTGGAATAGTAGTCAAAACTACCTCTGGTATTATGTAGAGATGACCCCCCAGAGAAACAATGACACTGCGGGGTCGAGACTCATAAACAACGTGGCGCTTCCACATATATGGTTGGCCCAAGAGAACATCACAGACATCTAGTGGGGAAACATCACATAATACTTCATCCTTGAAGGGTTGGATGCCATATGACAATCGACATTGTTGGCTGACACGAAGATATCGTCCTTGGCAAAGCCACCTGATGTTGTATCGTTGTGGGTGTGGTGTTGTCGACAATCCCAACTGTTTGACGACCTCTACTGAGATGAGGTTCTTCTGGCTTCCACTATCAACAATAAAATGCAGCGGGGTCCCCTTCACCCACATCCGTGAATGAAAAAGGCGCTCCCCCTCTTCAGGATCTGTTGGTTCTTCTGGTTGAATTGTTGTGGTCGCGACAATAGCAGTGGGGTCTGTGTCAATGATCTGTCATTTACCAGTATTTTCGGAATCAGATTCTAAATCAGGGTTCGACTCCTTGTCTTTGATCTCGGCCACCAATGACTGTTTTGAGTGACATTCATCGGTGTTGTGCCAGGGGCTTTTGTGGAAATCACACCATTTTTCGGTGTCCTTTGTCTTCCCGTGACCCTTCTTTTCATGTGGATTGGACTGATTTTCGGGAGACTGTTTGTTAGGGACGTCTTTGTCATACTTTGGTTGTTGCGGATTTGCAGAACCAAAATCCTTTATGTTTTGGTGCTTAAATTTTTGCTCGATTTTAACAGCATATCGATAGGCAACACTGAGTGATGAGATGTCCAGAAAATTCATTTCAATTTGGATGTATCTGTATAGAGCCCCATGGTATTTCAGAACCAAATGTCATTCAGAGTCTTTGATACCCAACTTGGTGTGCTATTGGTGAACTCTGGAACTGCTTGGCCCCTCTCTTGCCGCAGTGTGGTCCATCTCATGTACTGGTCCTCATAGTTGCCAATAGGGTAATATTGTTCCTTTACCGCATCCACAAAAAAATCCCAAGTGGGATCGGCCCCATATATTTCAGACTCCTCTGTGGAACTCTGCTCCCAATAAGTTTCCCACCAATGTTTGACATGGGGGAGAGCTTTAAGGAGTGCGAAGGTGATCTTTTCTTTGTCGAAAAATTTGTGAACAGAGAAATAACCTTCTAGCAGATTTAACCATTTGTCTAGGGCTTCTGCATCTATCTGTCCTTCAAATATAGGAATATCAAAATTAACTTGTACCTTGAAAGGCGAGGTGCCTCCAAAGTGGTTGCTTGATGAAGATGTGCTTGTTGCTATCAGCAGGCGTTGAAGGATGTGGGAAAAATTCTCCATCATTTTGTCCCTCTATCGCGTGAGAGCTTACTCAAGCAACAGACTGATAGGATCGTCTACTCCGTCGTTGTTCTTTTCTTCCTCCATTGAGGGTTTCTTGGGTGTGCGAGAGAGATTGTCCTCAAGAGAGATAAGCTTGAAACCCAACTTGCTATACTCAGACCTCGTCGGAGACATGCACTGAAAAAAAGGACTAAGAATAGCCTGCTCTGATACCACTGATCCGGATTATTTTCGGCACGAAATGAGATCGGAGATATAATAAATAAATGCATAGAGATATCATAGATATTCAATAATATAACAGAAATGTACCAGAGATGCAACCATAAACACAAATATACAGTAATTTACGATTTCTATTAATGAAAGAAATGTATAGAGATAGTAAAAATACAGAGTGAAAGACTCGCTAGAATGGTGGCAACTAATCTCTGAGAAGAGATGTGACAGCTACTCGCATTCGCAAGAAGATGATTACAATGAGGCTCTGAAGGCCTTTTTACAATAAATAGGAATGCCAAAAACCCTAGACATCCAAAAACCTAACCATAGGAGATGAAGCGCCAAAATTCATGTGTGCCCCGTTTGGGTAAGTTAGTACATCAACTTCTTGGGGTCGTAACGTTTGCATACGATATCTGTTTTAGGCGTATGATAGCTCGTTGGAAAGGTATCGTCAAGGAGATTCATTTTGGGGGCTCAATTATTATTTTGTATATCATTGAGAACCTAGATCTATAAAAACATTCATTTAAGCCCTCAAAATGGCCTCAGAAGTTAAAACCTGCTAAAAATAGTAAATTGCCAAAATTGCCAGAAAAGTATTTTGAGCCAGCCGAAAAAGGTGGGTGGCCACTAATATCCACCTGGATCACTAGGTGAGCTAGAGATCTTACCTAATTCATGAAATGAAATGGGATAATTAACTAACAAGAAAGAAAGCTACTTGATCTAAGAATAGGGAACACATAACATGTAATGAAAGAAAGAGATACACTCTACTTAACGTACTTGAATGATGGTATCCTCTTACAAAACAGACTTATAAATGTTATTTCCAAGTATAATCCATCGAACAAACCACCCAAGAAATCAATCATATATAAAATATCAAACCTTAAATGCATATATGATGACCCAAGTTCCCTTAATAAAAATATATATTCTTCACTCACATGTTGCATTGGAGCCTCCCCTAAGGTGGTGTTGTTGATTGACCAAGATGTGGAGAAGGGGCGAGCTAAAAACAACATAGGAGTAACCAAATGATCTAATAAGGAAAGAACAAGTCAATGAAGAGAAGAATGTGTTGAGGAAGTCACCTAGACTTGGAGGGTTGAAGGAGACAAAAGAGTATCCCAAAAGTATGTGAGGAGGCAAGAGCACTAAATCACAAGTTTGATCTCTCTCTCTCTCTCTCTCTCTCTCTCTCTCTCTCTCTCTCTCTCTATATATATATATATATCCCTTATGTTAGGCACCAAATCTATTATAATAAGAAAAAAAATAGAAATACTGAAGTAAATAAAAACAGAACAACAAAATGTAGAGAACCAAAACACCAAAGGTGATACCTATATTGATAGAAAGCAATGTTCACTTGCCTCTTCGAGGGGGAAACCTCCAATAGAGAAACACTCTATTACAATAATTCTCAAGACAAAGCTTTCTTATGCCTTCTACTCTTATTTTCACTAAATCTATCTTCAAAAGAACAATTTAGAGGAAGATTTTTCTAGAAGGGGAACCTTCTGTTAAGTCTTCTTACATTAGACATGTTCACATTATTAACTAGGCCTTATTTATTAATATCGACCTTTATTACATGGAAATTATATTATTATACCTATGTGAGAGGTTAGGGATGTTAGGTCTCTAACATGACCTCCCCCTTAAAAAAGATCCTTGTCCTCAAGGCTTGAGATGAGAAAATTGTTGCAGAATAGTAGTTGGCTCCCAAGTGGCATCTTCTGGTGAAGTATCACTCCATTGATCTAAGACTCCCTTGATGGTGAGTTGATGGAGACAACACTCGCGCTGGTCCAATACTACTACTTGTGGCTACAACCAAATGAAACCTTCTTCATCCAAATCTAGTAGAATGGTCTAGGTCTGACATTTAGTGCCAAGCACTTTCTTCATGCAGGAGAAATGAAAAACATGATGTAGCTTAGAGTGACTGGCAAAGGCTAACCAGTAGGCCAATGGCCCCACTCGTTTAAGAATAGTATAAGGACCATACTACTTGTGGCTACAACCAAATGAAACCTTCTTCATCCAACTTTAGTAGAATGGTCTAGGTCCAACATTTAGTGCCAATCACCTTCTTCATGAAGGAGAAAAGAAAAGCATGATGTAGCTTAGAGTGACTGGGAAAGGCTAACTGGTAGGCCATTGGCCCCACTCGTTTGAGAATAGTATAAGGACCATAAAATTTGGGGGCGAGTTTCTGACAATGTTGGACTTTGAGTGAAGTTTTCTTGTACGGTTGCAGATGGAGAAACACTTGGTCCCCTTCAACAAATTAGCATTCAGAATGACCCCGATATTCCTGTTGCTTCATGCGGTTCTAAGCCATGACCAAATTTTCTTTGAGAATATGGAGAATGGTCATGCAGACTATCAGATTGCGGTCAACCTCTTGAACCTTGGAGACACCTGACATGTATGGGATAACCGATGGTGGCATTTTTCCATAGACTACTTCAAAGGGAGTCATGCGAGTGGCAGTATTGTAAGAGGTGTTGTACCACCATTCAGTGAGGGGTAACCATTGAACTCATTGATTTTGTCTATCTTACACAAAACACCTCAAATATGTTTCCAAACACTTGTTGACTGCTTCAGTTTGGCCATTAGTCTAGGGATGATACGCAGTGCTGAGATGCAATTGGATTCCTTGGAGCTTGAATAATTCTTGCATGACCAAAGGGCTTGACCAAGAACTCATAGTGACCATCATGAGTGTGAAAGACAGTCTTGGGAATGTCTTTCTCTTTCATATGTATTTGGTGGTAGCCAAAATGTATGTCAAGTTTAGTAAAGTATTGAGCCCCACTAAGTTCATCCAAAAGATCATCTATGACAAGAATGGGAAATTTTTCCTTGATGGTAAGTTTGTTGAGGGCACAAAAATTAGGATACATGCGCCAAGTGCCTTTCTTCTTAAGGACCATGACTACAGGGGAAGAATAAGGGCTGATACTGGAATCAATAACACCTACTTCTAGCAACTCTTGGACATTTCTCTCAATATCATTTTTCTAAGCAAAGGGATGACGATAAGGGAAAACATTCGGAGGAAGACTGACTGATATTAAAGGAATGGAATGGTCATGATCGTCACGGGAGGGGAGAAGGCCCTGGGGATTTTGGAAAACTACTTGGTGTTGGGAAAGGATGGATTAGATGTCGGGGTGCACAGAGGGTGTCTCAATTGCATGAATGGAATGGAGTTGGGAAATGATACCAAAATGACCTTATTTGAGTAACTTTTCCATGCAGTGGGAACTGATGATCTCTAGAGAGCCTGTTGTTATGCCTTGGAATTTATATTTCTGGCCCTTCTGTTGGAATTGCATGGTTAAATCCTTAAAATCCATGGGAGTGCAGAGCCATTCAACACCAAGTACAATGTCACAACCACCCATGTCAATAGAAAAAATGTGAGATTTCAAGTGATACTGACCAATTTGTAGGTGCACATTTTCACAACACCCCCCATATTACATGGAACCCCCATTGACAATGATGATTTGAAAATGGTTGACTACACATATATAGAAATTGATCTATTGGAAAAGGCGATGATGAATGAAATTATGAGTGCTTCCACTATCAACTAGGATCATGAATTTTCGGTGCTTAATGTAGCCAATTAACTTGAGGGTTTGGGGAGTAGAAAAGCTAGTGAGAGCATTCAGTGAAATCATAGGTTGAACTTCTGGAGGATCAAAAGCTGACATAAGATCATCTTCTTGGGGTAGCACTTCCTCAGGTGAAGCCACAACATATTCATTAGAAACATCCTCCAAAATGGCCATAAAAAGTTTTTGTTCTTTACACTTGTGCCCTGGAAATTATTTCTCATCAGAATTATAGCAAAGACCCTTGAGTTGGCGTTCAACCATTTCTATTTGTGTTAATTTTTGGACCTTGAGATGTGTGGCTTGAGGGGTAGGAGTGGGGGGTTTAGTGCATGGAATAAAAGTAGGTTTTTTGTTTTGGGCAAGGATGACTTGTTGTGCCTCCTTGGCATGTTTAGTTCCTTCCAACCAAGTCTAGGGGCGAGCCATGAGGACTTGGGCTCAAATTTCATCCTTGAGGCCATTGATAAATCATTCTTGGAAGAAGGCATCTGTCATACCCTCCATTCGGAAATCCAACTTCTCAAAGAAAACGATAAAGTATTCCATTGCGCCAGACTGTTTCAACTTGTTCAGACGACCTAATGGGTGGTTACAAAATTTCTGTAGGAATTTTGTAACCAGAATGCATGAGGTAAGGTTTCACAACAATAAATCTCATATGTTTCATTTATGTTCTATTTCTTTCCCTAGGGGTTAGGGTTTACAGGGTTCCTACATACAAGTGTTTACCCTGTGCTATAGCTCTTTGATATATGTGTAGGGTCGAACAATAGTAATCAGACCAATATCTTAGGGGACCAACTAAGGAGGAGTGATCGTACCCTTAGTTGTACTACCCAATTACCCAAGTACTAGAGATTATCTTCTTGAGTGTTGTTATCGGTGTTACTATAGCAGTTAGACGACCGATCAATTGATCTAGGGATGGTTTCAAAAGACCTAGGGGACTCCCAATATACCTGATAATACATGGGAGTGATGCCTGTGTACAGATTTCGTCTGATGTGGTACTACTCAAAGGGTACCAACATGTGTTACAGAGGTTTCCAATAAGGTGAAACGTTGGTTTCTAGACAACCCCATGAAACCATTTATATTTTCCATGTGTAGTCTTCCCCATCCCAGTTTTACCTAATGAAGGACATATCTTTGTGCTTTAAAGATGTCGATAATATGTTGGATTACTGAGAGGGGGGGTGAATTAGTAATAGTGTAATTATAATCCTTTTTCTTCAAATGTTATATCAATGTAGAATTATTATCCAATAATGAGCAGTAATAAATAAAAAATCACACACATACACAGTACACCAGTGTTTTACGTGGAAACCCAAATCGGGAGAAAACCACATAATGTTTTTTTTTATATGTCTTGAAGAATTACATTCGTTGGAAGCACCAACTTCCTTTGTTTTCCAGCTACAACTGGAAGGAGGCTCCAACCCCCTAATTTCTCAGGCTACAACCTAAGGGAAGCTCCAACTCCCTAATTCTCTGGCTACAACCAGAAGGAGGCTACAACCCCCTATGTTCTCCAGCTACAACCGAAAGGTGGCTACAACCACCTGTTCTTCTCCAATCCTACCACCTTGAAGTAGAAGTATAATGATGGAACCACTATCACACTATCACTGTGATATATACCATTGTATACATGTACCAATAAATTTGAACCATGCATCAACCATGCATCAACCTGTACCTCAACCTGTAATCAACATGTACCATAAACAAGTGCATCAACCATGCACCAACCTGTACCAAACAACCTGTAATCAACATGTACCATAAACAAGTGCATCCAACCATGTACAAGGTATGTACCAATCATGTGTCAACTACTCATCAACTATGGCTCATCAATATGTACCAACATCATCAACTATACACCTCATGTATGTGCCAACTCATCAACTACTTGTCTCAACCATGTACTCAACATGTACCTCAACCAAAAGCCCTCATCAATTTCATCATCCAAATCTAATTTTTAGCTCTGTAATAAACCTGGTGTATATGATCACATTCCTACAAACCTTCCTTAACTTTAACAACAAGAGACTAGCATTTTCATCAAACCTTTCTTTAGTCTCACATGCCTAGTTTTGGATTAGTCAACAACCCTAACTTGAAGTAATCATAACTTTGAACCTGTAATGTATAAAGATTTGAAACTGATATACAATGTTCTTCAGTGTGTTTTATACAATTCCTCTGGGTGTCACTACTTGGAACCTCTCATAAAAGGAGTTATAGAAAAAATGGCATACCTTTATGAATTCTAGCTTATTTTAGAGAGCGACCTTGTAGAGCGTGCCCCACATGAAATATTCGTTGAATTGATCTGAAACTATTACAAAACATGTTATAGACTATACCCTAACCAACACATTTGGTCTCACTGAATTGGGATCCATTATGAATAAGTTATGATGTTTTTACCCGAAACACCTGTTTTTGACTAGTTTCGGGACTAGCCACAACCCTATTTTCCACAGAGTGTAACTCCCAAAATACAATGACTCACAAGATGAATTTTTTACCATAGATACTTGGATATGTCTTCTCAATGGAATAACAGTTTCATGGTATGAATCATTATAGAAAAAAAATTATAGTGAAAATGGTGAGATGACATGTAAATAACATAACTTAGAAAGCACCATCAAAAGAATTTATCCTTCCTTGCATTTCGGCCTTCTTTTCTTCACCTTCCCTCAGAAATTCAGCTTAGATATCCTTTGTTACCTCATACACCTATAGATATCCAATATTCTCAAGTGTGATTAAAATGAGAGAGCCTTGCCTCGTATTTACACTCTCCAAGTAGCTTCCTTAAAAACATCTTCTAGGTCACTTTGCCCTCTTTCCTTATTTTAGGGTTAACCCACTTCTAATTTCTCCATTAAATTTATTATTGAAATAATGTATTTTGTATTCACTTTGAATTATAATACACT
>ML815067.1:62028-106441 GCA_009831015.1 Picea engelmannii
TAAATGTTTTGTTTGTATGATTGAAGAAATTGAAATTGAAATTTTATTATATTTATAAAAATATATTTTGTGATGAGTTTTCAAACATTTTAGCTCCATACATTCCACAATATTTTATTACCTTGTTTTTTTGGTAACTTTTGTTTAGTTTATGATGTTATTATTTTCCTTTGGTTTTCCTCCATCATTGTCTCTTCACCCTCTTAATCACTACATCTTCTTCCTTCTTTATTTCTCTCAAAAGTTGCGGTCACATATTCATGATTATAGCAAGTGGGCATCCAACTAGGAAATTTGAATTTGGAGCTATAGGATCGATGAGAGTATTTTGTGAGGTGTGGGATGAAGATTAACCTTGTGAAGTATTCATTTTCCATCCAAAAACAAAATCTTGTGATCTTTAAACAACATAACCACCCTAATTTGCTTTGATGTTCCCTTTCCCCTAGTTCGAGGTAATGCAAATCAAAGTGGCATAACCCTTGTTGAGAATTTCATTCCACATTAATGACTATGTATCGATCTATTTAATCTTGTAAAAATCTTTGTGCTATTTTCTTAGACTTAGGGACCTCTTATTAGATTCTTGTAAATAATTGGTAAATTCTATAAGATGGCTATATATTGGTGTTTTTTCATCCTATTTTGGATCAAATATCTCTCTTAAGGATGTGGCTTTGGGCTCTTGTCAAGATTCAAGAAAGATAAATATACTAAAATCATTAAGAGCTCTCTTTAGCTAGCAGGTTGTGAATTGTTGAGAAAGTGTTAGCAACCATTCACGGTACTATTCCTCTAACTATGGTTGCCATTTGTTGTCATTGATACATATTGTACTATCTCCTTAAAGTTTCTTTGGGTAGGTGTATGAACGTAAGCTATTCCTAAAATTAGTTGGAATTGGAAGTTACATTGTACACCCAAAGTTAAAAGGGGCATCAAATTGGTTTTTATCAAGTTGAAGGGACCATAATAAAATGTAAATATTTTTTTTTTCCTAAGGGTTGGAGGATTTTATTCATTAAAAAGGGGCGTGACCAAGACCGCTGAATACAAAAATAGAGAACCGATTTACATAGCAAAATTCTAGTTCATACAATCCAACTATCTTCCAAATTTCCATACTATTCCTACAAGTTGATATCTTCCTGGTGCTATTACTATATATAATTCACTGAGTATATCTGGTAGAATATACTAAGAATGCATACAAAAAAACAAAACATATCTAATGCTAAGAGATAGACATTCTAGACCTCTTCTCTTTTCATATCTTCTTCTGGAGGTGCCACTGCTACATTCAAATTTGACAGTGTTCTCAGCCTTTTCGCCTCTTGTTTGAAAGAGTAGCCCGTGTCCATACCAGGACTAAAAGTCTCATATGCTACCTTCCTATGTTCCAATTGTTGATGTAGAGATTTCCCTTTCCTTCTAAAAAATTCCACCTCATCTTGTAGTTGTTCCACTAACACCTTGTGTTGAGCCAATGTTTCCAGGGCAAAGGTAACAATTGAGGTGAGAGCATTTACTTTGATGACCAATTTCTGAATTGTTATGAAATTATCCTCCACCATTTCCTCTCCCTGAGTTAGGTCCTCCCTTGCGGCCTCCATTGTTATCACCATGTCGATAAATTTAAAACAAGCATTGAAATGGAAGCTAAATATCACACAATGTGCCAAAATTCGTTTAGGGCTGCCTCACACCAAATTTCGACCCAGGAACTTCAAGAATTGCCAGGGAATTTGGATGGATATGCTGTCTTGAATGCCTCCTTTTCTAATTACCAGAATTCTAGCGAGCCATATGAGATTTGAAGCCGCAATAACAAATTGAATATCCGCGTTTCCTTGCCAATTTGAATGAATGCATGCATCTCTTACCTTGTCATCATTGTTGTCGTAATTGGAATTGAATTCACCTTGCAAGTAAACAATGCAGCTGACCTCATAAACCGAACCCTCTGTCGTGGCTTGTACTTCCTTCACCTGGGCAATCCTCTTTATCATTACCTCTTTCCAATTTGACGTCTTGTCCATCAAACTGGGAACATATGGAAGGTCTAAATGTATTGAGTCCCTTAACTTCCCACACGACCAAGTACGCCAGCCACATGCGAATATCCAAGTCTGCACCATCCTCATGATCAATGATAATGGCTTCCTAGCTTTCATCTCATGCTAGATAGATTCTTAAATGTCCATTTGAGGCTTCAAGGCGATGAAATGACAAGAGTATTCCCTTTGCATGTTCCTTCCACGCGTTAACAACCACACTATCCTTACGTGGACCCAAGGGGCTCCACACATATTCCAAGCCCCTTTCATTGTGGAGGGGTTAAATAACTCACTTGCCCACAGACTCCCAAGGAACCTATTAGCCAATGGCTCTATTAGCCATTTAGTTTGCTTCTTTATTATTTACTTTGAGAACATGGAAAAATTGAACAAATATATTGGACAAGGAAATCCTCTCTATAAGACTCTTTAAATTGACATCCTTGGGATCGGATCCAGAGATAAAATAACGGATGGTATTTTTGGAATCTCCCACTATATTCATTTGCGTGATTTGTTTTTGCTTTGCCAATTGCACCCCTGAAAGACTGCATATGCTTCTACTTTATTATTCGAAGTAGTTCCTAGATTCCAATAAAAATCCAATTCTCGATTTCCTCTAGGGCCATACAACACCACCCCCCCTCCCCACCCGCACTTGCCTCTTTGGGTTTCTTTTTGACGCCCCATCAAAACATAAAGTATAGCTTGATTGAGAAGAAAGCCAGTTATGAAATTCCAAAGATGATACTCAAAGCTGCTAGAATGATCTTTGGGAGATCTTTGAGGAAATGATCACTTGGATATTTAGTTTAGACATCCATAATTCCTCATCCGGATCTAGTTTTTAAATAGTTTCCACTCTGTTTCTCTTGGTATTCAAATATTCTACCATTTTCACCAATGAATAGGCTACTACAGAGGATGGGTGAAGGAACTTATTTTCGAAGATGGCTTTGTTTTTGGCCAACCACAAATACCAACAAACATATTTTGAAGAAGCCTTCCACGCTCGTTGGAACAAAAAATTCCCATGAAAAGAACCCTGATAGGTAGTTCTCCATTTTCCAAATAGGGACTTACTAGATAAGGGGCACGAGATTTTATGGATCAATTCAGAGTACACAAGTTGCCATACTTGCTTAGAGAAGTCACACTCGACGAATACGTGTTGAGTCGTTTCTAAGTTTTGCTGACATAATGCACATCGAAAGGGTCCCTTGAAATCTCTTTTACTCAGATTTTCTCCCATTAACAACTTATTTTGGGCTAAGATCCAACAAAAAATGTTGATTTTTGGAAGCCCATCATTTCTCCATATATTTCGTCACATATTTGATTTTTCAGGGAGTGTGAGTCTCTGAAGCAAATCCTTACAGCCTTCCTTCACCGAGTATCTTGGGTTTCCCCACCATCGACTATCTCTCAAATGTTGATGTATCGGGGTTGCCCCTTTAAGAATTAATAGGAAGGTCTGGGCTAAATTATAGAGATGAGAAGGAATTGGGCCTAGATCCCACCTCTGGCAAACTCCATTGGGATGCCATTTCGAAATATCACAGAGGGAGCTCTTATGTTGATTTAAGAGCCATCTATAAAGTGGCTCTAGAGAAAGATCATCTCTTAGGAGGACCGAGCCAATAAAACAATCGTTCCAAATGTTGATTTTCCTCCCATTCCATGTAATCCATAGAAGAGAACTTTGAAAGTAAGGGAGAGAGACCCAAAGCAAATTCCATATAGGAGAACCTTCTTGTCTTCCTAGATTGGTGTCTAGACATCACTTTCTATCCCCTATACAATACTTCTGATGCAAAGCTCGCTTCCACCATTCATTTTCTCCCGTCACCAATCTCCAAAGAAGCTTTGACCCGAGGGCAATGTTTACCAATTCAAGATCTGGGACTCTAAGGTTGCCATTTTCTTTAGGAGATCGAACTATATTCCAATTTACCAAATGAAATCTCTTTGAATTGGATTTTCCACCTTTCCACAAGAATTTTCGGATTACTTGAGCCATAACTTTTTTTATACCAATTGGGGCCAGTAAGGAAGAAAATTGAAAAATTGGAAGGGAAGATAATACTGACTTAACTAACACCACTCTTCTAACTGGATTTAGCCAGATGGTGCTCCATAATTCAAATTGATCTTTTATCTTCTGCAATATGGCTTGCCAAGCTTCTCCTGTAAGCGATTTCAGACAGATCAACTTTCTCAAATATTTAAAAAATTTCCAATCAACTAAGAAAAGAAATTGAAAGATGTGAGATATGCCCATCAAAATAGAAGCATTTACATTCCAAGCATAAATGTGGATTTTGGATTTATTAATTAATCCTCCTAAAATCAGAGTGAACTGATCCAATACAAACTTGAATCTTAGTGCTCTGATTTTTGAGGCCCCTCTTATCAACAATGTCATCAACAAATTGAAAGTGATTAATTCTTTTAACACCTCTAGCAATTCTGAGACCTAGAATGCTTCTCGAAGTTCTTTCTTGTTCTAATATTTTGTTTAACACTTCATCCATAAGAACATATAAAATGAGGGAGAGAGGACAACCTTGCCTTAGCCCCCTGGAGGCTTTGAAAAAAGGTGTCGGTGTACCCTTAATCAATGGGGAAATCCAAGGGTTATTAATACAAGAACCAATCCAAGATATAAAGGACTGATTAAAACCAAAATTTTCCAAAACTGCATTTAAAAAGCAATGCTTAACTCATTCAAAAGCATTTTCCATATCAATTTTGTTAATTATACCTTTCTCCCCATTCATGAAGTTGGAATGAATGGCCTCCTGTACTAGAATTATGTTGTTCCATATTTGTCGTTTTTCCACAAAAATCCCTTGATTTGGGAGGATAGGATGTGATAAGAAGGGATTCAACCTGTTTAAGGGATTTCTCCTCCATGACCTTTGGTCAAGTCACAACATAGCAAGATCGAATTTAGAAGAGATAACCAAACTCTATCTATATCAATGCATATAAGAAATAACTACTTTTATAAGGAGAGAGAGAAAAAGAAAGAAGGGAAGACCTCACACCTTAAATCTTTCGTTCGATGTCGATCCACGCTCTTGTTTCTTAAAGCATTCTTGATCTCTGCTGAAACTAGTCCACAATAGGAAACCAAGAATACAATGCTACAAGGAAATTATACATTCAAATAACATATATCATGTGCATATATTCAAATATATAGGAAATACATTAGCATACACAATGAACCAATAAACAAACAATAGGAGGGAAAGATAACTCTTTGATTAGCAACAATGTGAGAAAGGTGGTTACAACCTGATTCAATCTTCGATACTGGTTCAAAGCCAACTTCCTTGGGTTCCTCCAAAGACCTTCAAGCATCAACTCAAGCGGTGAGGCTCTTCTTTGGATAATTCAACATGGATAGAAAGACACCTTGAAGTTATAAAGAGAAGGAAGGAACACTAGAAAAGGAGTTTCCAAGAATGGGATGCTATTTAGAGAATGAAGGGGTATAGGGAAGCTTGCTTAAATTTTTCCAGTGTGATCTTGCACCTTCGGTCTTCTCTTCATCCATGCCCCAATGGTGCATTTATACCATCCTTGAGAGGTTGAGGTTGAATTCCATTTGGTACGGGCTTAGGGAGGTTGGGAAACGAGCCCAGATGAAAACCCCGCCCGAAAATGTGGAATTATTTTATTTTTCACATTTTTTGAGGGCATCCACGGGCTGCAAGCTAGCAAGCCATGGATGTCTGCGTGTTTCACAAAGGGAACCCGTAGTTATAAGAAAAAGTCATGTTTTTTAAGTGACTTTGATGAGGGAAGTTGAGATTTTGATTAGCAAGCTAGGGAAAAGGGTTGGGCCATGTCACAAATGGATAGATGTGACAATTTGTGCTATAACAGATGCCCCCTAATGTGATGTCAGAAGGGAAAATGATGGCCAAAATACATTATAACTTTGAGAGGCAAGGATGCAATGAAAGAATCCATAAAGGTTCTCGAGACAATGATCCCAAAACAGAAACCACCAACCGATATCAAGTAAGAGTATTCTCTATCCCAATTCAAGCATACCCATGCTCAGGAGTAATGTAAGCATGTTCGCCAAATCAAATACACTACGGATCCATGGCATATATGAAAGTATGAATAATTTCCATGGCCGTGAGAAATACACAGTGGATCCATGTGATATATGTGAAGTAGCAAGCATGGCCACGAGGAATACAAAGTGGATCCATGTGAAATTATATCATAGACACAAATAGATACACAATGGAGCTATGTCTCAAAAAAAAAAAAAAACATAGGATATCTAGGACCAATGGTGTGAACAAACTGATCCTCTGCAAGTACCAATGTCTATGGGGTGGTACAATATATGTCGGGTAGGAGAACAAAATATGCGATGTTCCTACTTCACACGAAGTCTTCAAAACGATCCGTTGTGGTACGAGTCTACACTATGTGAATAGATGTGCTGGGGTCGAACACAATGAGACACCATTTGATTACTAGTCATTGATGTATACCGTCAACAAACACGAGACAATCTACCGATGATGATAATGGGTGTCAAGGTACCATGGTACAATCTAACAAGTGTGAATAAATGAGTTGATGTTGAACACCTGGTAGAATCTATCGAGCATGGGAAATTGATGTATTCCCACTGTCAATAGTGAGGGAACCTTCCATTGATGACTACAAGTCCCAAGGTACCAAATATGACTCTAGTTCTATGTCCCAGAGAAAGATGTGCTGAAGTCGATAGGAAGAGATCCATTGGAAGGAAGGCATTAAGGCATCCTCCATCATCCAACACGAGGGGTAGCAGAAGGTCAAATATTTGGAAGGACTCACACGAACAAATTGTAAGGACCACACCGAGGTACAACTCCGACATGCACTAGATGGAAATCGTGCACGACAAAGACTCTTTGAATAGTATCCAATAATGAAGATTACTGACAAAGACGAGGAATCCACTAATGGGGTCAAATGGAAACCAAGGTACCGCACAAATCCCTATGTGTGATAATTGTTGCTAACATCGAACACAAGAGAAACCACTCAGTCCGCAACCAATGATGGTTTTTCATCTGCTGAGCGCAAGGTCACCTATCAATAATGGAAGGCAGACCCAGGGTGCTACTCTAGGTCATACTCTCAAAGCAATGTGTCAGAGTTGATAAGAGCAGACCCGCTAGCTAGAAGTTAATGTTGACCTTCTATACTAGCACAAGTGAGAGACATAGATACTTGTGATAATGAGATGGACTTGACGAACTCAGGAAGTTCGACTTGAAAAGACAGAGAGTTATTGCAGAATGACCGACTTAGGTTGAAACTTCCCTTAAACAAAAACACGACACATTATGTGACTTAGACAACATGACTATAAACTGGGATACATTTGTGATGCAAGAGGCATCAACAAATACTCCATATGGTTGGAAGAATAACCAACTGGGGGAGATTATATTCAACAATGATAAAAAGTCTCCTAAAGCCATACTAAACCCAAAATACTGAGATACTGACTCAAGATTGTGCTTTGTTTAAGGGCGATAATATTGTTGTCAGTAAAAATAGATAGGCGCCTTCCACCCTCTTTTTGGTTTTTTGAATTTTGTTGTCTTTTTCATATTATTAAATCCTGAAAAATAATAAAATAATGCTATAGTACAATGGAGGAAACGAGTGTCACGGGAAAGAAAACTAGTTCCAATGCGCAAACAACTTACCTATGCTCAATGCAAGGAAGCATGTGCAGGATAAGGACATCCGGGGAATGTTTTCTCCAGGGTTAAGGTGTCGAGTCGCAAAGGCATAAATTGCAAGGCTGACAACTGATAGGAATGCATACGCAATTGGTTCATCAAAATAAAGCTGAAGTCGACATTAGGCCTAAAAGCGCGAGCGATTAACATGCAATGCAATTACAACTCAACATAGTTGGAAATCCCTCGAAGGTGAGTTAGCCAAAAAAAGATTGAGAGGAAGTCATGAGGCTTCAACGGAAAGACATGGCGGGACTAAAGAGGGCTTCAGATCCTATGGAGAAACTGCAACATAGGTTTCAAAAATGCCAGTGAGGTACTAACTAGGACACCCATGGAGAGGTAAGCTCTACCATCCCCTTGAAACAATTCTAAAGGTATAATGTCACAAATGAATGGGGTTGACCCTATGGAAAATATGCGTGCGATACAAATAAATGCATTTGTGCATGAGGAATGGAACCTACCCTATATGCCAGTAAAGAACACAATACCTGTTGAAGAATCCAAAACGGTGCTGACATACGTAGCAACATACATTCGAGGGAGTCCCATAGGTAATGGCCAGAAAAAATATGGAGAAGAAGATATGCAACTTCAACGCAAAGTCATGGTGGGACTAAACAAAAATTCCGAGCCTAGTAGAAAACTTGCATCATGAGATTCAAAATGAAAAGGGGATTCTACCACATGAATTACGACACTTCTAAACAATAGAGAAGGTTCCACATCACAACTTAGTGAGGTCGATCCTAAGGAAAAATGAAATAGGAAAAAAATAATGCAAAAATGCATGGAGGGGAAAATATAAACTATATGCCAATTTTGAGATCATTACCTGTCATAATGGACCATGATCCATATGGATGTCAGTAACCTCCCACCTATTCCAACTGGCTCATTTTGGCAGTTTTCGAGTTTGACAGTTTTTTCCTAGTTTTCGGGTCCCCGACTTTCAGGGCTGTCTTGAGGCCCTAAACAAAGATTTTAGGGCTCGCCATAGTCAAACTATAGACATAGTCAGATTCTGATGGAAACATGTGTATTCTTTGGATAGAACTTTCCAACGGTCTATCGTGCGCCTAAAACGAAGATTGTATGCAAAAGTTATGACCTTGGGAAGTTGATGTACTAACTTACCCCAACGGGGCCCACATGACTTTTGGCACTTCATCTCCTAGGGTTAGGTTTTTGGATGTCTAGGGTTTTGGCATTCCTGTTTATTGTAAAAAGTCTTGGAGAGCCTCATTGTAATGATCTTGTGAATGAGGGCAATTGTCACATCTCTTCTCAAAGATAAGCCACCACCATTCTAGCAAGCTTGTTTTCAGTCTGGATTTTACAGTTTCAACATATTTCTTTATTGAGTAGAAGCTAGTTTTACTGTATCTTTGTTATTATCCGTTGTGTTTCTATGTTAAGAATAATAATAATCTATGTTCATTTCGTTCTGTTCATAAAATATGGATTAGTGGTATCAGAAAGGTCTGCTCCTTGTCGTTCTTAATGCATGTCCCCGACGAGGTCAAGGTACAAAGAGTTGGGTCTCGAGCTTGTTTCTCTTGAGGAAAAAATCTCTTGCATGCCCAAGCGACCTCTCATGGCGGGAGAAAATAAATATGAAGGGATAGGAAATTATTTCAAAATGTTGCTCGAGGAAGCCCTCACACAACAGAGGAATGAGATGATGGATAGTTTTGTGCAAATCCTCCGGCGGTTACCAACATGCGACATGTCTTCCTCAAGCGGAAGCGTCGCCCCCTTCAAGGTACAAATCAACTTTGATAATCCTATATTTGAAGGTCAGATCGACATAGATGTTGTAGAAAAATGGTTGAAAATGGATATGCTAGAAGGGTATTTTTCTGTCCACAACTTTTCGAATAGAGAAAATATTACTTTTGTGCTCCTCAAATCCATTCCCCATGTCAAATATTGGTGGGAGAATTTCTATGAGCAAAAATAAATAGAGGAATCCTCATTATTTATAGTCACGGTCATATGAGAGTCCTTCAGGTATGCTATTAAGGAACAATACTACCTTGTCAGAAGTTATGCCGACCTGTATACAAAATGGATCACACTGCAACAGGAAATAGACCAAGCACTGTCAGAGTTCACAATATCTTCCATACCCTGCGCACCAAGCTGGGTATCAAATATTGTGAACGACATCTGCTACTCAAGTGTCACAATGGTCTGCATAGATAGATCCAAGCCGAAATGGAGTTTCTGGACATGTCGTCCTTGGGCATGGCTTATCGATATGTTGTCAAAATTGAGCAGAAACTTAAACAAAAGACGCAACAATTTGGGCTTGGGAACCCCTCACAACAAAAGCAAGGAAAGGGTAGCCCAAATCTGCAGAACAAAGGACAGAGCAAAGATGGACAGCCTCAGGACAACCAGTCTAAGCTGCAAGCAAAGGACACCAGAAAGACAAAGAAAGATACCGGGAAGTGGTGCGATTTCCATAAGAGCTCCTGGCATAACACCACTAATTGCCGCTCAAAACAATCATTGGTGGTTGAGGTGAAAGCCTCTGAATCAGATGTGGCTTCCAAATCTGAGTCAGAACTAGAAAGGGGGAGACAAATCATTGACGTGAAATGCAGTGTCACCATTGCTACCACCAAGATCCAGCCCGGTGAACCAGATAAGCCAGAGGAAGGCGAACGCCTCTTTCATTCACAGATGTGGGTGAAAGGCACTCCATTGCAATTCATCGTTGATAGAGGTAGCTAGAAGAACCTCATCTCAACAGAGGTCATCAAGTGGCTAGCCCTATTGACAACACCGCACTCACAACCCTACACCATTGGATAACTCTGCCAAGGAAGCGACCTCCCCATCAGCCAACATAGTCGCCTATTGTACGACATCAAGCCCTTAAAGAATGAAGTATTGTGTGATGTTGCTCCTTTTGAAGTTTGTGATGTTCTTTTGGGCCAACCTTATGTATGGAAACCTCATGTTATATATGAGTCTAGGCCTCTCAGTGTTATTATTACTTTGAATAAGAAATTGTACAGGATACCCGGGTTAGTTCCACCTAGTGCTATTTCCTTGATCTCTGCCAAACAATGCAAGAAGGTCATCTCTCAGAATGGAAAGTTTGTATTCTTCGTGATTCGATCTCAGAGCGAGCGAAAGATTGAAACCACATCTAGGGCCTCTGAAATTGACCTTTCGATACAACAGAAGCAAGTGGATAAGGTCATGGGAGAATACAAAGATATCTTCTCCTCACCTACCGGGGTACCTCTACATTGTTAGGTCAAGCATCCCATTGATCTGACCTCTGATGCATCGCTACCCAATGGGCAGTCTACCACCACTCTCTGTTAGAGAATGAGGAGATCAAGTGACAGATCTAAGAACTACTCCACAAGGGGCACATCCATTTGTTGGCACATGGGAAGACCCAGGGTTCAATGATTCAACAACGCACAAAAAAAACCCTAATTACTGGCCCTTTCGGCAACACCTGCGAAGCAGATGAAGTCTCACCCGAGGTAGAGGCAGAGGTGGTTGTAGGACTCAAGTGTATACAACCTAGATGTGACACAAATATGTGATCACAGTACTTAACAGAGCACTTAGCAGTTAACATTCATTAGTGTTCAACCCTTATCCACATCGCAGGATAAAACCCTAATTACAGAACAACACAGTATTCAACAAGATCTAACCCATCCAAGCACCTAGCACATAGAAATAGATCAGATCTAGCATTCATTCACATCACTAAGCACTAAGCTATTATATCAGATCAATAACATAACAACCATAATGCACAAAGCAACCACAACACAGGATATACGTGGTTCACCCCAGTGTGAGGCTACGTCCACCAACTCTTCTTCTTCTTTATTGTCTTTTGTCAATATTCTTACATGCACATAGCTACAAACTGACTCCACATAGGACAGGAGATCTGCGCACACCTCGCCAGATCCTCCTTCCCTGAGCTAGGTTCAAGCACAAAGCCTTCTTACAGTCACTTGCACTTAGCTCTGCAAGTTCTCAACACATAGTATGCACGAAGAATCCACAACTATTCACACTTAGCTCACCACAACACTGAGATTACAACTGAATTAGCACATTATCACATAACTTCCTTTACTTACATCACCTAGCTATTTATTTATACTTTACAAAAGGGGCCTAAGCATGGGTAAACCCATGGGCCGACATCCCATACCCGTTACATAAATCCTAAACCCAAAAATTCTTAAAAAGGGGGTGAGATCCTGCGATCTCCGCTTCGCCTTGCGCTCCACCTTTGACCAACCTATCGAAGTCCCCAAAAATGGTCAAACATGAACAAGGTTCTCCAAAAATTGGTCAAGGGCCAACATGCCCCCAACACTCACCTATGACTTGTCCCGAGTCACTCTGATCTGGGTAGCTCTTCCTCAAAGGCCTCAAGCTTAGCTTGAGCTGCCTCGACCTGCTGCTTCGCTAGAGCCTCCTGCTCAATGAACTCCTAAATAAATTTCTTGGTCACATGTCCTTCTAAGCGTTGTTCTACTATGGTGACCACTTGTTCTAGTTCTGCACCTCGTCCTTCAATCTCCTCAAAAAGTGTGCAAGATTCATCCTGCACTAGCTGGAGCCTCTGGGTCACTTCCATGACTTTACTCTAGATAGCATGGACCTGCTGCTGAACTATGCGCTGTTCCTGGGACCTTTTCATCCTCTCAACCGCTGAGAGTGGCTTCAAATGCACTTGCACTGATGTTGCTTGCTACTTTGCCTCCTGGAGTTGTGAATCCAATATCCTTAGTTCAGGGTCCTTTGCAAGGCGCTCGTAAGTCTGCGCACTTCGATTGCTAAGCTGTTTGCATTCTAAGGCCAATGCCTTGATTCTCTGGACTGCACTCCAAGAACTGGTCTTGCACTTCCTTCGGAGTGCTTGGCACTGCTTGTAATTCCAGTTCTGCTACTCTTTGTTGGAGCTGCTGAATGGCTTCAGTAAGCTTCTCCACTTGACTCTTCACTGGGTCTTCTTCCATCTGTTCTAAGCCCATCACAAAGTGAAGTGCTCTAGTGACTGCTTCTTTAACTCCAATATTCTCTGCGAGCAACTATTCTTTCTCCTTCTGTATTTGTGCTCTATCCTCTGCAAACTTCGCCTGGAGGTCATTTTTTTCTTGTTGCGCAACCCGACCTTAATCTATGTCTTCCTCTTTTGCTTGCTTCAATGCCTATGTGGCCTGCTCTTTTTCTTCCTTGACACGGAGAAGGTGAGCTTCGATCACATATGCTATTATGCGTAGCTGGATAGGCTCATCTCCAAGTTCAATTCCTTTAGATGACGGTGGCGCAGTAGACATTGTGCGGTTGGAGTAGAGGGCTTGATGTACCCCTTTCAGCTCTGCTTCAATCCTATCATACATGGTCTCTTGTTTTTCTTTGTTGCGTTGCAAAATATCTTCTAAGGTATCTGATACAACGACGATGATGAGGTCGATGTCATCTACCGTGAGAACAGTCTGCAACTTGGGCTTACTAGTTTTTGACATCGTCCACGATGAAGGTTTCGTGGGGGAAACCTTTCTTTTCTTGGATGTCTCAGCCTCATCAATGGGATCCTTAGGCGATGTTACTTTTCCCTGCTTCTTCTTTTCTTCTTCCCCTTTATCTTGGTCAAATACTTGTGTGGTGCGATCATGCCATAGTTCTTGTGATCTCCCAAGTTGAAGTCACTGATCTTCAAGATTATAATCTGTCCCAACTGTGGTCCAACTACGTGTATCCCCTTCGGGAGGTACGCAGTGATCATTGTGTTAGCGATCAAAATAAAATGGGCTTTTGAGAGCATTTTTATCTATCTCTCTCTCTTGTTTCACTCATTTTCCTTCTTATCCTTTGTCCAACATCTTATCCTCCACCTTCATCTAGATTTTGAGTGATCACTTTAGCCTAGCATCCTTTGATTCTCTCCTCTTAACTTGCATTACATAACATAAAAAATTGTTACATATCCTAATTCCTAGTTTTATTCTTTTTTAGATTTGCATTGATTTTGTTATTAGAATAAAATATGAAATGGTGAATGCTTGAAATGATTCTAAAACCAAAGCCTAATCCCTAGTTCATATTCACAATTCACATATGAGCCAAGTCATGGTTTAAGTTATAGCCATTCCACCAATGTAAGTCAAGTCCATATGCCACGCAAACATAGCAAGCCATGCAATATACAACCCAACACACAGTGCCTAGCCCATGTTTCATTACACCTTATCGAATTAAACTATTTGCCAGGTGTTCGATTTGCAGGATGAAAGTTATTCACAATCGACAACATGATGACTTCATAAGGTTTTGATAAGGGCCGAGTTCACCCATTTGAAATTACAGATACCAGAAGGTTTCAAAACTCGAAGACAACCTGTAAGGTTATTCACACAGAGTCCCAAATCCTTTGGAGCGTTTTTATGGCAGAAGAAGTTGCTAGGGCTTACAATGCAGAGGCCAAATGGATGCATATGATGTTTGCAGACGTTATAATAATGAAATCCTAGCTTCTGTGCATCCGATCTCAAGCACCTCGGCTCTGGGGTTCTGTGTATTCTTCCAAATCATCACCTGGCAATTCCGTTTCCTGAATGGCCACACCGAGGTCTTCCAGTTGTTGAAGAATCCCAACACTTACTGCGAACAAAGGCAGATGAGGATATGAAGAGTGTTCTTTGTCACATTCTTGGCTTATATCTATTTCATTAACCTCTTGTGCAACATCATAAAAGGAGGATCACTTCATATCCAACGCTCAAATTGGTTTCAAATATGCCATTCCTTGGGGGTAGAACGAGGTTTGGAATGAGTACATTCCTCATATCCAAGATTCGAGAAGAATACCCAGACAAGATGATACTTACCTTCTTTGTCTCTCTTTATCAAAGATTTTAGATACAGTGGTAAAATTCTACAGTGCTATGCTCTCTATTCATCATTCAGTGGTAAATGCAGATGAGTGTATGGTTATCGACAATAAAGCCATGTATGCCATTTTGCTTCCAGGGCTCTTGATCTTCTAAAAGCAATTTTCTCTACTATTTCATGTGTATATGAATTGCAAAATACAATAGATTAAGAGCAAAGGAATTTTCTGCCAAATGCTAAGATGATTCAGAAAGGAGTTTTTCTATTGCAACTTTGTCTTCGGAAAATGCCATGGGTATTTCAAAGCAAATAGACTGCTGCAAGAGAAGTCTTAAAACAACAGACAGACCAAAGGACTCTCAGAAAACTACAAAGATGTAGACTTGTAGAAGCTTATAAAGAAACCTCCAATCTGTCTTGTGGACATTTGGAGTTCAATAGACCTTCTTCAGTTATGGAAGAAACACAAACATCATCAAGTCGAGAGAGCAGCTATATTTTACAAGGAAGGGAACTCTCATTTAACTATCAAGAAAACCAAACATGAGATTGACATTGAAAATAATGAAGAACAAAATCTTCACCAGCACAGGAGGCACAGTTATAACCAATTAGCCGTTGAAAAGCAGAGCTTTCATCGGCTAATTAGCAAATTCTAAGGTAGAATAGCTGGTGAAACCGCAAAGTAAGAATTTTGAAGATTTGAGCTCGAACAGAGCGGTTTTTGGGTGATTTAAAGGATAAGAGGACATCTAAAAGATGAATCACCAAATCATAAAATATTTGGTTTCAAGGTTTTGTGGAGATATATGAGGTAGAGGCCCACATGGTCCGCTAAGATTTTGTTCACAGCTGGTGAAAGCTTTCAACCACTGAAGACATCTGTCTTTCTCATTATCGGCACATTAGAGACACAACAAATAAAGGAGACTAGATGTCAAAGACAAACTTTGAAGACAGTTCGATTCATAGGAACTAGATCTTTAGTTATCCTATTATATTTAGTTTTGTTTTTTGTTTTCTATATTTAGAAATCCAGATCCATTTTTTTGGGATCTGAGATCTGTTGTAAAAGATATAAATACCTATCATTTTGATAGAGCATGGGGTCGATTTTGGATACAGGAACTATACCTTTGTAACAGACTTTTCATATGATAATACAGATCACAAGTTTCTCTCTCTATTAATGTCGGATTTCCACCCTTCTTCTGCACTCTTATTCAAGTTGTTTTAACTGCAAAATGACTTTCATCTAATTAGTCAGTTCATATATTGATTAATAGTTTCTTACATTGTTTATTAAACCCATCATTGTGTATCTGGTTTATAAGCACTGTCTTCTTCACCCACTTAAAGATATTATCTGATTATTGATCCTTGAGGGCATTGGTTTATTTGATTATTCATTTTGACTGTTTGGATACTATATTGTAGTTGAGTTATCCCATTGATCCACACATACAAAAACACAAAAACAAGTTTTCTTCAAGTTACCAAACATCTTTGACCTACAACCTCAAAGAGTTTCTTGGAACGATAACAAATTGGCGCCATTGCCGGGGAGAGGAGATTGAAGCTCAACTTTCCTGGGAGACGACACATAGCTGATCCATTGATGATAGACAAGGATCAGATATCATAATCGGTTGTAATCATCTATCTGGCGACTCCATGAAGGATGGATTTAGTGGTGACTCCACAACATTCAGATGTCAAAATCATTTTTTGCTCTTTTGGCTCGGAGGTTTGCACCTCTCAATTTTTCTCCAGTTCCTGGTTTCCCACATCCAGTATCTGATATGTCAGAATGGGGAGATTTTCTCCCTATCTTCAAGGAGAGAAAAAAAGACAATCCTGCATAACACCTCCTCAAGTTTCATGAGTGGATGGATCTATTAGATCTGCAGCATGAAGATGTTCATGTATTCATTGTATGGTGATGCATGTCAACAATATTTTTCTTTACCTCCTTCCAACATTTCATCATTGAAGGATTTTCACAGAGCATTCACTCAGCACTGCAAAAGGTATTTTTCAGATGAGTTTGCATTTGATAATTGTTGTGATGAATATGAATTACATTGTAAGCTTGAAGATGTAAATATAGAAAGATCTCTCCCTGATAATATGTAACAACCCTTTAATGATCTTCAAGATGTTGTGTTTTCCCATCAACATGAACTACAAATGGATAATAAAGGAATTGAATGCTCTCTTACTATCTTTAAGTCTGATTTTTATGAATTTGAAGAGCTGGTTTCTTTAGCTACATAGAGAGATGATCATAAATGTATACATGCTGTGGTTAATGATAGCTTTGAAGAGTATGTTGCAATAGGGGACATCTATCATTGTAACCAAGATATTGATGATCATTAGGAGGATAACCATAGCATTGATGCTTTTGACATTGTATCAAATGCATCTATTGACTTAGGTTGTCATGAAGATAAGATTGTCCCCTTTGAAAACCCCAAAGATGATTATCAGATTGACACATTAGCAAGTGATAGTTTCAGATCTGCAGCAGATTCTAAGGGCAGCCCTCAGTTTTTAGATTTGCAGACCAAGGCAAATCAATAGTTGAGTTTGTATTTTCATTTGATAGAGGAAGAACAATCCACATTCAGTATTGACATAAGTGAAGGCAACAAGCAAGAGGATTTCAGTTTTCAGTTGGAACAACAACATAAAGAGGTATTTCTTTGTGGATTTGATGACCCTATTTCCGATTATTTGGAGATTATGAGCATCTTAAATATCAAAATATTTTTGTCAGGAGAAGGACAGTTCTGTCATCTTTTCCAATTGCATTTCTGCTTGTTATGGTTTCTTATATTTTCGGGGTCAAGATCAAACATGATGTCAACAAATCAATTTCTTACATGGATTCATTGGAAGCATGATTTCACTTGATAAGAGGCAGTATTGTCGGTTAGTGCAGGGGTAGGCAGGAGAATAAACTCTTCATACGAGCAGGTAGATTGCTTTCAATTTTCTTGAATAAGTAGGCAAGCTGCAAGTTTTTAGGAGATCGGTTTCACAGGTCTTGAATATTTTCAGAGAATGAGTTTCACAGACCAGATGACTCCATAGCCCAATGGTAAAGGCATCTGGAACTACTAGGTTCTTGGATACCTCGCAGGGAGGTCTCCATCCCAGGTGGACCCAGATGTTAGCGATCAAAATAAAATGGGTTTTTGAGAGCGTTTTTATCTCTCTCTCTCTCTTTGTTTCACTCATTTTCCTTCTTAGCCTTTGGCCAACGTCTTATCCTGCACCTTCATCCAGCTTTTGAGTGATCACTTTAGCCTAGCATCCTTTGATTCTCTCCTCCTAACTTGCATTACAAAACATAAAAAATTATTACATATCCTAATTCCTAGTTTTATTCTTTTTTAGATTTGCATTGATTTTGTTACTAGAATAAAATATGAAATGGTGAATGCTTGAAATGATTCTAAAACCAAAGCCTAATCCCTAGTTCATATTCACAATTCACATATGAGCCAAGTCATGGTTTAAGTTATAGCGATTCCACCAATGTAAGTCAAGTCCATATGCCACGCAAACATAGCAAGCCATGCAATATACAACCCAACACACAATGCCTAGCCCATGTTTCATTACACCTTATCGAATTAAACTATTTTCCAGATGTTCGATTTGTAGGATGAAAGTTATTCATAATCAACAACATGATGAATTCATAGGGTTTTGATAAGGGCTGCGTTCACCCATTTGAAATTGCAGATACAAGAAGGTTTCAAAATTCGAAGACAACCTGTAAGGTTATTCACACAGAGTTCCAAATCCTTTGGAGCGTTTTTATGGCAAAAGAAGTCACTAGGGATTACAATGCAGAGGCCAAATGGATGCATATGATGTTTGCAGACATTATAATAATGAAATCCTAGCTTCGGAGCATCCAATCTCAAGCACCTCGGCTCCGAGTTCTGTGTATTCTTCCAAATCATCACCTGGCAATTCCGTTTCCTGAATGGCCACACCGAGGTCTTCCAGTTGTTGAAGAAGCCCAACACTTACTGCGAACAAAGGCAGATGAGGATATGAAGAGTGTTCTTTGTTACATTCTTGGCTTATATCTATTTCATTAACCTCTTGTGCAACATCATAAAAGGAGGATCGCTTCATATCCAACGCTCAAATTGGTTTCAAATATGCCATTCATTGGGGGTAGAACGAGGTTTGGAATGAGTACATTGCTCATATCCAAGATTCAAGAAGAATACCCAGATAGGATGATACTTACCTTCTTTTTCTCCCTTTATCAAAGATTTTAGATACAGTGGTAAAATTCTACAGTGTTATTCTCTCTATTCATCATTTAGTGGTAAATGCAGATGAGTGTATGGTTATCAACAATAAAGCCATGTATGACATTTTGCTTCCAGGGCTCTTGATCTTCTAAAAGAAATTTTCTCTACTGTTTCATGTGTTTATGAATTGCAAAATACAATAGATTAAGAGCAAAGGAATTTTCTGCCAAATGCTGAGATGATTCAGAAAGGAGTTTTTCTATTGCAACTTGGTCTTCAGAAAATGCCATGGGTATTTCAAAGCAAATAGACTGCTGCAAGAGAAGTCTTAAAACAACAGACATACCAAAGGACTCTCAGAAAATTACAAAGATGTAGACTTGTAGAAGCTTATAAAGAAACCTCCAACCTGTCTTGTGGACATTTGGAGTCCTATAGACCTTCTTCAGTTATGGAAGAAACACAAACATAATCAAGTCGAGAGAGCAACTATATTTTACAAGGAAGGGAACTCTCATTTAACTATCAAGAAAATCAAATAGTGGATTGACATTGAAAATAATGAAGAATATAATTTTCACCAGCACAGGAGGTGCAGTTATAACCAATTAGTCGTTGAAACGCAAAGCTTTCATCGACGAATTAGCAAATTCTAAGGCGGAATAGCT
The DNA here is from genome assembly GCA_009831015.1 of Picea engelmannii. Taxonomy (NCBI): domain Eukaryota; kingdom Viridiplantae; phylum Streptophyta; class Pinopsida; order Pinales; family Pinaceae; genus Picea; species Picea engelmannii. Next base: position 81,711 of record ML815067.1, read on the forward strand.
GGTGAAACCACAAAGTAAGAATTTTGAAGATTTGAGCTCGAATAGAGCGGTTTTTGGGTGATTTAAAGGATAAGAGGACATCTAAAAGATGAATCACCAAATCATAAAATATTTGGTTTCAAGGTTTTGTGGAGATATATGAGGTAGAGGCCCACATGGTCCACTAAGATTTTGTTCACAGCTGGTGAAAGCTTTCAACCACTGGATACATCTGTCTTTCTCATTATCAACACATCAGAGACAAAAAAAATAAAGGAGACCAGCTGTCGAAGAAAAACTTTGAAGACAGTTCTATTCATAGGAACTAGATCTTTAGTTATCCTATTGTATTTAGTTTTGTTTTTTGTTTTCTATATTTAGAAATCCAGATCCATTTTTTTGGGATCTGAGATCTGTTGTAAAAGATATAAATACCTATCATTTTGATAGAGCACGGGGTCGATTTTGGATACAGGAACTATACCTTTGTAACAAACTTTTCATATGATAATACAGATCACAAGTTTCTCTCTCTATTAATGTCATATTTCCACCCTTCCTCTGCACTCTTATTCAAGTTGTTTTAACTACAAAATCACTGTAATCTCATTAGTCAATTCATATCTTGATTAATAGTTTCTTACATTGTTTATTAAACCCATCATTGTGCATATGGTTTATAAGAACTGTCTTCTTCACCCACTTAAAGATATTATCTGATTATTGATCCTTGAGGGCATTGGTTTATTTGATTATTCATTTTGACTGTCTGGATACTATATTGTAGTTGAGTTATCCCATTGATCCACACATACAAAAACACAAAAACACAAAAATAAGTTTTCTTCAAGTTACCAAGCATCTTTGACCTACAACCTCAAAGAGTTTCTTGGAACGATAACAAATTGACGCCGTTGCCGGGGAGAGGAGATTGAAGCTCAGATTTCCTGGGAGACGACACCGAGCTGATCCATTGATGATCGACAAGGATCATACATCATAATCGATTGTAATCATCTATCTGGCGACTCCATGAAGGACGGATTTAGTGGCGACTCCACAACATTCAGATGTCAAAAGCATTTTTTTCTCTTTTGGCTCGGAGGTTTGCACCTCTCAATTTTTCTTCAGTTCCTGGTTTCCCGCATCTAGTACCTGATATGTCAGAATGGGGAGATTTTCTGCCTATCTTCAAGGAGAGAAAAGAAGACAATCCTACAGAACACCTCCTCAAGTTTCATGCGTGCATGGATCTATTAGATTTGCAGCATGAAGATGTTCATGTATTCATTGTATGGTGATGCACGTCAATGATATTTTTCTTTACCTCCTTCCAGCATTTCATCATTGAAGGATTTTCACAGAGCATTCACTGAGCACTGCAAAATGTATTTTTCAGATGAGTTTGCATTTGATAATTGTTGTGATGAATATGAATTACATTGTAAGCTTGAAGATGTAAATATAGAAATACCTCTCCCTCATAATATGCAACAACCCTTTAATGATCTTCAAGATGTTGTGTTTTCCCATCAACATGAACTACAAATGGATAATAAAGGAACTGAACGCTCTCTTACTATCTTTAAGTCTGATTGTTATGAATTTCAAGCGCTGGTTTCTTTAGCTACATAGAGAGATGATCATAAATGTATATATGCTGTGGTTAATGATATCTTTGAAGAGTATGTTGCAATAGGGGACATCTATCATTTTAACCAAGATATTGATGATCTTCAAGAGGATAACCATAGCATTGATGCTTTTGACATTGTATCAAATGCATCTACTGACTTAGGTTGTCATGAAGATGAGAATATCCCCTTTGAAAACCCCAAAGATGATTATCATATTAACACATTAGCAGGTGACAGTTTCAGATCTGCAACAGATTCTAAGGGCGACCTTCAGTTTTCTGATTTGCTGACCAAGGAAGATCAACAATTGAGTTTGTATTTTCATTTGACAGAGGAAGAACAATCCACATTCAGTATTGACATCAGTGAAGGCAGCGAGCAATAGGATTTCAGTTTTCAGTTGGAACAGTAACATAAAGAGGTATTTCTTTGTGGATTTGATGACCCTATTGCTGATTATTTGGAGATTATGAGCAGCTTAAATATCAAAACATTTTTGTCAGGAGAAGGACAATTCTGTCATCTTTTCCAATTGCATTTCTGCTTGATATGGTTTCTTATATTTTTTGGGTCAAGATGAAGCATGATGTCAACAAATCAGTTTCTTACATGGCTTCATTGGAAGCATGATTTCACTTGATAAGAGGCAGTATTTTCAGTTAGTGTAGGGGTAGACAGGAGAATAAACTCTTCATACAAGCAAGTAGATTGCTTTCAGTTTTCTTGAATACGAAGGCAAGCTGCAAGTTTTCAGGAGATCGGTTGCACAGGTCTTGAATATTTTTAGAGAATGGGTTTCACAAACCAGATGACTCCATAGCCTAATGGTAAAGGCGACTAGAACTACTAGGTTCTTGGATACCTCGCAGGGAGGTCTCCATCCCAGCTGGAGCCAGATGTTAGCGATCAAAATAAAATGGGTTTTTGAGAGCGTTTTTATCTCTCTCTCTCTCTCTTTGTTTCACTCATTTTCCTTCTTATCCTTTGGCCAACGTCTTATCCTCCACCTTCATCCAGCTTTTAAGTGATCACTATAGCCTAGCATCCTTTGATTCTCTCCTCTTAACTTGCATTACAAAACATAAAAAATTATTACATATCCTAATTCCTAGTTTTATTCTTTTTTATATTTGCATTTATTTTGTTATTAGAATAAAATATGAAATGGTGAATGCTTGAAATGATTCTAAAACCAAAGCCTAATCCCTAGTTCATATTCACAATTCACATATGAGCCAAGTCATGGTTTAAGTTATAGCCATTCCACCAATGTAAGTCGAGTCCATATGCCACACAAACATAGCAAGCCATGCAATATACAATCCAACACACAATGCCTAGCCCGTGTTTCATTACACCTTATCGAATTAAACTATTTTCCAGGTGTTCGATTTGTAGGATGAAAGTTATTCATAATAGACAACATGATGAATTCATAGGGTTTTGATAAGGGCCGAGTTCACCCATTTGAAATTGCAGATACCAGAAGGTTTCAAAACTCGAAGACAACCTGTAAGGTTATTCACACAGAGTCCCAAATCCTTTGGAGCGTTTTTATGGTAGAAGAAGTCGCTAGGGCTTACAATGCAGAGGCCAAATGGATGCATATGATGTTTGCAGATGTTATAATAATGAAATCCTAGCTTCTGAGCATCCGATCTCAAGCACCTCAGCTATGGGGTTCTATGTATTCTTCCAAATCATCACCTGGAAATTTCGTTTCCTGAATGGCCACACCAAGGTCTTCCAGTTGTTGAAGAAGCCCAACACTTACTATGAACAAAGGCAGATGAGGATATGAAGAGTGTTCTTTGTTACATTCTTGGCTTATATCTATTTCATTAACCTCTTGTGCAACATCATAAAAGGAGGATCGCTTCATATCCAACGCTCAAATTGGTTTCAAATATGCCATTCCTTGGGGGTAGAATGGGGTTTGGAATGAGTACATTGATCATATCCAAGATTCAAGAAGAATACCCAGACAAGATGATACTTACCTTCTTTGTCTCCCTTTATCAAAGATTTTAGATACAGTGGTAAAATTCTACAGCGCTATGCTCTCTATTCATCATTTAGTGGTAAATGCAGACGAGTATATGGTTATTGACAATAAAGCCATGCATGGCATTTTGCTTCCAGGGCTCTTGATCTTCTAAAAGCAGTTTTCTCTACTGTTTCATGTGTTTATGAATTGCAAAATACAATAGATTAAGAGCAAAGGAATTTTCTGCCAAATGCTGAGATGATTCAGAAAGGAGTTTTTCTATTGCAACTTGGTCTTCAGAAAATGCCATGGGTATTTCAAAGCAAATAGACTGCTGCAAGAGAAGTCTTAAAAAAACAAACAGACCAAAGGACTCTTAGAAAATTACAAAGATGTAGACTTGTAGAAGCTTATAAAGAAACCTCCAATCTGTCTTGTGGACATTTGGAGTCCTATAGACCTTCTTCAGCTATGGAAGAAACACAAACATCATCAAGTCGAGAGAGAAACTATATTTTACAAGGAAGGGAACTCTCATTTAACTATCAAGAAAATCAAACAGGAGATTGACATTGAAAATAATGAAGAACACAATTTTCACCAGCACAGGAGGCTCAATTATAACCAATTAGTCGTTGAAAAGTAGAGCTTTCATCGGCTAATTAGCAAATTCTAAGGCGGAATAGTTGGTGAAACCGCAGAGTAATAATTTTGAAGATTTGAGCTCGAACAAAGCGGTTTTTGGGTGATTTAAAGGATAAGAGGAGATCTAAAATATGAATCACCAAATCATAAAATATTTGGTTTCAAGGTTTTGTGGAGATATACGAGGTAGAGGCCCACATGGTCCACTAAGATTTTGTTCACAGCTGGTGAAATCTTTTAGCCACTGAAGACATGTGTCTTTCTCATTATCGACACATCAGAGACTCAACAAATAAAGGAGACCAGATGTCGAAGACAAACTTTGAAGACAGTTCGATTCATAGGAACTAGATCTTTAGTTATCCTATTTTATTTAGTTTTGTTTTTTGTTTTCTATATTTAGAAATCTAGATCCATTTTTCTATGATCTGAGATTTGTTGTAAAAGATATAAATACCTATCATTTTGATAGAGCATGGGGTCGATTTTGGATACAGGAACTATACCTTTGTAACAAACTTTTCATATGATAATACAAATTACAAGTTTCTCTCTCTAGTAATGTCAGATTTCCACCCTTCTTCTGCACTCTTATTCAAGTTGTTTTAACTGCAAAATCACTGTCTTCTCATCAGTCAGTTCATATCTTGATTAATAGTATCTTATATTGTTTACTAAACCCATCATTGTGTATCTGGTTGATAAGCATTGTCTTCTTCATCCACTTAAAGCTATTATCTGATTGTTGATCCTTGCGGGCATTGGTTTATTTGATTATTCATTTTAACTGTCTGGATACTATATTGTAGTTGAGTTATCCCATTGATCCACACATACAAAAACACAATTTTTTTTTTCTTCAAGTTACCAAGCATCTTTGACCTACAACCTCAAAGAGTTTCTTGGAACGATAACACAATGTGTAGTTGAAGTCCCTCGGGACACTGTCACGACTAACCTCGCCATCTAGAGGCAGGATGTATTCGAGAAAGATAGATGGGATGAGCTTCGCGTTCGCTAAGTCATCGCGATGCTTGCTCTGTTTCTCTGTCATAATTCTAGAGGGCCTAGATCGATGTGCAGTCCATGGGGATGCTTGCACTCCTCTAGTTGATGAGGCCTGTACCCCTGCGGACATGACCTTCTCAGCCATTAGATCTATCAAAATTTATTCCACAGACTTTTCCATTGCACTGCACTCACCCGTCATACACGCTTGAGATCAGATATCTCAGGTCGGTGAACAAACACTCAATGTAACCGAATGGGTGGTGAGGTCTCACTAAGCATAGCGTGGTAATAATCAGCTCTCTGTGGGCTCGAATAATCACTATTTGCAAAAGTATTCTCGATGCAACATTCGACGGGATAAATAGACAACTTCATAATGGGTTCCTCCAACGGGTCAAAAATGCCTCAATCAATGCAATTCCATCCGTTATGGTGCGGTCCCAATGGTCCAATGTTGATCTTTTCGGCCATAATTGCGTTTCTAGCTGTTATGGAGCGTCGTGCTAACGATCAAGACGCCTCCAATGATCATATTTCTTTGCTGTGGCGAAGTGCCAATCTGCACTGCTTTGCTATTCCGACGAAGTTGCCATGCTGTAATCCTTCTTTCTGCGAAGTCCTCTTTGGAACTTCTTGCAATTTTTCTAATTTTGTTTTTTTCTTGTTGAGCTTTCTTACTTTCTTTCCTGTGATTTGTGTCTCTTGGTTCCTCTTTCCATTATTGTTCTTATCTCTTCTTGGCATAGTAAATTCGCATTGTTGAGGGTCTTTCACAGGGTTTGAGGGTAATACTTCTTCTCTTTCTGGAGTAGGTGCTATACTCTCCTGTATGGACAAGTGTTTCAAGTCTTCCTATGTTCTTTCAACTTCGACAACCCGATCTTTGGCCCTTAGTAGCTTCGACTTGTCCTCTTGTTCTTCTATTAAGTGCACTATTCTCCTAGCCATGAAATCTCTCAGTTCTTGTTTTTACTGTTCTAGATCCTTCTCTTCTTGTTTCGTTTGGATATGATATTTCTCAATCCAAGTTTTTCCTAGAAAAATAAAAAATGGGGCATTGTTTTCAACAAACTTAACGACCTCAAATTCTTCCTCTGTAGAATTTCCATGAGTACTCATAGGTATCTGGGTAAGTATTTCACATAGGGTTATCAATTTTCCTTTAAACAGTCCTATCCCTCATAATGAAGGAACCATAGCAGGCTTTCCCAAAATTTCCCAAGTTCTTTCTGTCATGATATTCACTTGTGTTTCCTCATTCAGAACACAGTCTATGTCGAAGTCTCATATTCTTGTTTCTATGCACTCTTTCTCTTTTAAGATCTTTGATAAGTTGATGTCTCTGTGGTCATTCGGGGTTTCTTTCATCTACAATAATACAGTCTCTGAGTCTTTCTGGGTATCTATCATATCCTTAGTTTCTTGGCCTTTCTTATGGTTGTATTGTCTCATATTCATATTTTCAACTTTAGCAATCATTCTAGGGCAATCCAAAACTTCATGGTCCATATCTTTACAACAAAGACAACTAGGACCTCTACCATGGCATTCCTTAGCAAGATGTCCTGGTCTTCTGCAACTATAACAAAGAGTTAATCCTCTCTTTCTTTTAAATGATCCCCAACCTTTCCTGTATTGCATATTGGGATCACAATAACTAACCTGCAAAAAATTATTTCTAGGGTCCTGCATCCATTTGTTAGTCCAAACATTCTTTCTATGCATAGGAATAACATATCTTTCACTATTTCAATCATATCTACTCATATCAAATCTTCTTTCTTCTAGCTGTGCCCTAGTTTCCAGACTAGGACAAAATCTATCAAGCATTCCTAGATCCATTCTTTCGAAACAAAATTTTTCACTTATCTTACCTTTATCAGAGCATAGAGCTTTAAGATCTTACCTCTTTTCTTCAGGTCTGATTCCTTTCTTAGCATAGAGATTTGCAAGTCAAGTAGAATACTGTGCACTAAAGCAACAGATCTACGCATAGAGATTTCTCTTTTGTTTAGTTCCCAACAATCACAGTTTCAGGGCCCAACAACGAAACCATTTGTTGACACATGGGCAGACCCAGGGTTCAACACTTCAATAATGCACCAACAAAACCCTAACTACCATCCCTTTCGGCAACTTCTGTGAAGCAGATGAAGTCTCACCCAAGGTAGAGGCAGGGCTAGTTGTAGGACTCAAGTGTCTACAACCTAGCTGGGACATAGATTTGTGATCACAATACTTAACATAACACTCAGCAGTTAACATTCATTAGTATTCAACCCTTATCCACATCGCAAGAGAAAACCCTAATTACAGAAAAACGTAGTATTCAACAAGATCTAACACATCCAAGCACCTAGCACATAGAAATAGATTAGATCTAGCATTCATTCACATTACTAAGCACTAAACTATTATATCAGATCAATAACATAACAACTATAATGTACAAAGAAACCACAACACAGGATATACGTGGTTCACGCCAGTGTGGGGCTACGTCCACCAACTCTTCTTCTTTATTGTCTTCTGTCAATCTTCTTACATGCAGAGAGCCACAAACCGATGCTGCATAGGACAGGAGATCAGCGCGCACCTCGCTAGATCCTCCTTCCCTGAGCTAGGTTCAAGAACAAAGCCTTCTTACAACCACTTGCACTTAGCTCTGCAAGTTCTCAACACACAGTATGCACGAAGCATTCACAACTATTCGCACTTAGCTCACCACAACACTTAGCTTACAACTGACTTAGCACATTATCACATAACTTCCTCTACTTACATCGCCTAGCTATCTATTTATACTTTACAAAACATGCCTAAGAATGGGTAAACCGATGGGCTGACATGCCATACCCGTTACATAAACCCTAAACCCAAAAATCCCTAAAAAGGGGGCGAGATCCCACGATCTCCGCTTTGCCTTGCACTCTGCCTTCAACTAGCCTATCGAAGTCCCCAAAAATGGTCAAACATGACCAAGGTTCTCGAAAACTTGGTCAAGGGCCAACACCATCCTAGCTCATAGCCTTGTGGAAGCCCAATCGTGTTGGTGTAGAAGAAAGATGGGACCTGGCGACTCTGCATTGATTACCAGGCCCTAAATAAAATCACCATCAGGAACTGGTAACCAATTCCCCAAATCGACGATCTCCTTGATCAAATCAAGGGGGCCAAATACTTTAGTAAGATTGATCTAAAGTATGACTACCACCAGGTCCCAATAGAGCAGACATATGTATGGAAGACCACCTTCAAGTCAAAAGAAGGTATTTTTGAATGGCTGGTCATGCCCTTTGGCTTGACAGATGCTCCAACAACTTTCATGAGGATGAAGGAAAATATCCTTCGACCTTTCACTAATGATTTTGTAGTGGTGTATCTGGACGACATCCTCATCTACAACAAGACTGGGGCGGAACACTTGCAACACATTCAGTAGGTTCTACACACCGTATGACAACATGAACTATATGCCAACTTGGAAAAATGCTCCTTTGACATGGACATGGTCCAATACCTAGGCTGCATTGTTGATCATCATGGTGTGCATGCATATCCAACCAAGATCTAGGTCATCCCTCACTGGCTAGCCCCAACCACACTCATTGAGCTTCAGAGCTTCTTAGGCCTTGCCAGTTTCTATTGCAGGTTTGTGTTGGGATTCTCCCATATTTCATGGGCCCTCAACCAAGTAAGCAGGGGTGGTGGTAAGGAAACATTTGTGTGGGGCCTGTCCCAACAACAAGAGTTCGATTATTTGAAGCAACGCTTGTGCTCAGTCCTAGTAATTTTATTACCAAACTTGCAACACCCTTTGAGATCGAGACATATGCTTTAGATTATGCTGTGGGCGTAGTTCTCACTCAACATGACTAGCCTGTGGCCTATCATAGTGAGACACTATTAGATGTCGTCTGTAAGTACCCTACTTATGACAAATAAATGCACTCCATTTTGCAAGCCTGCTGCTAGTGGAGGGATTACATTCTAGGGAAGGAGACAATCATCCACACTGACCATAAGCCACTGCAGTTCATGCAGACACAAGGAAAATTTCAAAATGGATGCCATCAGAAGTGGTCCACATACTTGTAGCAGTTCCACCTCAACATCAAGTATAAAACATGAAGTACCAACTGAGTCTATGATTGCCTCAGTCGACCTCCAGTCGCGACACTCACAACAGTGCTAGAATCTTGCCACGAAACCTCCAGATGGTCCCACCTCTATGAGACAGACTTTGACTTCACCACCACCTACCAAATGTTGGACGCAAACTCATTTTCCAATAATTTCCATCTTCAAGACGGGCTGTTATGCCATCTGGGCCATCTTTATGTTCCATCAAGCGAGTGAGCGAAGATGATTTGGGAATCCCACTACAGTTGGGTGGCATGACACTTTGGCATCGAAAATCAAGTGGTAGTGCTGCAACAACATTTTTGCTGGTCGAAACTTCGACAAGATATAAACAAGTACATCAGGTCCGACACTGCCTGCGCTATTGCCAAATTGACCACTAAGAAACATGTTTTGTACACCCCTCTGCCTGCTCCTGACAGGCCATGGGAATCCATCTCAATGGACTACATGTCGGGCCTTCCATCCACCAAGTGGAGAAATGACTGTGTTTTTTTTGGTTGTTGATCGCTTTTCGAAGATGGTGATTCTCGCTACCTACAAGAAGAGCATCATAGCGGAGTCCACTGCCAATCTATGTTTGAACGAGTGTGGGTACATTTTGGAATCCCGCAAACCATTGTTTTATATTGGGACAGTCGGTTCCTCAACACATTCTGGTCGAGCCTATGGTCACTGCTAGACACCAAGCTCACCAAATCCACTGCCTTCCACCCCTAGACAGATGGCCAAACCGAGATAGTTAATCAAATGATTGTGCATATCTTGCACATGTACAATTACAAGCACCCCCGTACATGGGATGAGAGTCTTCCCTATGTTCAACATAGCTACAACCAAGCCCTACATAGCTCAACCGACCACAACCACTTTCAGGTGGGGTTGGGATTCCAACCATTGGGTACCATGGATGTTGCACTACCCCTTGCGGCCACCCCGATTGACTCATCACCTGCTCCAACTGAAGCTGACAGAGCCACCCACTTCATTGAGCATATCCAACACATCCGTCAACATGTTCATGATATTTTACATAAGTCCAATGCCAAGTACAAGCAACACCATGATCAACACCGGGTGCCACATAAGTTTCAGGTGGGAGAAAAAGTTTGGTTGCACTTGCATAAAGAATGCCTTACAAGGCCCCATCAGAAGCTTCATCCAGGTTGTGGGTGACAATGATTTTGAGCTCAACATTCCCCCTTTCCTTGTGTTGCACCCAATGTTCAACGTGGATCTCCTCTGATCTTATTTCCCACCATTATTGGACACCTCAGAGATAACAGAACAATTGACACCAATAGAGATCAACCCTGACTGCATGAAATAGGCATCCAATGATCAGATTGTGGACACACAGGTTAAGGGCACTCACCAACAAAGGATTCATCTTTATCGAGTTGTCAAAGCAGGGCAACTCCTACACCAAGGAAACTGGTTCACTTGGGGCCAAATTCAACATAAATTTCCTCACCTGATGGGGGAACTCAATGTAATGTATACCATTGCTTCCTAAGGGGGGATGATTGATCCAAATTGATGTCAGTGGCCTCCCACCTATTCCAACTGGTTCATTTTGATAGTTTTCCATTTTGGCAGTTTTTTCCTAGTTTTTGGGTCCTCGACTTCCAGGGCTGTTTTGAGGCCCTAATTTTTTTTTTTAGGGCTCGTGACAATTAAACTAAAGGAATAGTTAGAGTCTGACGAAAACATGTGTAGTAATCAGATAGACCTTTCTAACGGTCTATCGTGTGCCTAAAATGGAGATCGTATGCAAAAGCTATGACCCCGGGAAGTTGATGTACTAGCTTACCCCAACAAGGCCCACATGACTTTTGATGCTTCATCTCCTAGGGTTAGGTTTTTGGATGTCTAGGGTTTTTGCATTTCTGTTTATTGTAAAAAGGCTTGGAGAGCCTCATTATAATTATCTTCTTGCAAATGAGTGCAATCGTCACATCTCTTCTCAGAGACAAGCCACCACCATTTTAGCAAACTTGTTTTTAGTCTGCATTTTATAGTTTCAACATATTTCTTTATTGAATAGAAGATAGTTTTACTGTATCTATGTTATTTTCCTCCGTGTTTATGTGTTTAGAATAATAATAATCTGTGTTCATTTCGTTCTGCTCATAAAATCCGAATCAGTCCGACATGGAACGGAAAGGTACCAAAGAAAAATATCTCCAAAGTTATGTATATAAGACCAAAAACACTTACCCATAAGTTAATAAGTCCAATATAGAAACCTCTTATGAACACAAGTATTATGGAATACACAACTTGAAAACAAGAAACCCTAAAAGTACAATATGTACATAGGGCCGCACAACCTTGTGACTTATGCATAATAGTTCTCTAGGTAGAGTCCATTGCTAGGATCAAGCCAAGGATTTTGTTGGAAACCAACTTTTAAAGCTTCCAGTTCAAGAGGAGGTCGAAGATCCATAATCATAGCTTCAAGGATGGCCTCATCTGAAGAAAACTCAACATCCATGAAACCGGGGCTCGACAACACACAAATACCAGGTCTCTAGGTCTTACAAACAATAAGATTAGACTCAAAAGCAAACACCATATTACTCGTGCCAAGAGGGGAAATAAAATGATTACATGCTCCCATTGGATAGAACACATGATCAATGGACGAGACCTTGTGTCAAAAAGGTGAACATAACTATAAAGATTCCATCTTAGGAGCAATTGAACATCGAGGATAAGACACCACATAATTCACCCGTGGCAGGGAAGAGTCTACCCAAACACTGGGAACACACAGAGGAAGACTGAGACAAAGCTGAACCAGGATGGTGATTATCAGATGAAAGGTGATCAATAGTGACAATGTTTCCGTTGTGAGGGAAATGCATCAAACAAAAGAGTGCATACACCACAACCTTCATCACATAAACATAATCACGCCTAAGAAGCATATTGAAGTCTAAAGGTCCTGACACCACTAACAGATTGATCAAAACAATATTTCCACCTAACATGATAGGAAACATAGGAAGAATCCCCAAACATTCACTAGGTCTTTTATCGAAATCCAACAACTCACTGGTAGCTGACACAAGCTTGGGAGAAATCAAATCTTTCCAAATCAAGGAGGATAAAATACTTGTAGAGGATCCTTCATTTACAACACATCGATGAATTCCTTTCAACATAGATTCAACTAGAACCGTTATCTGGAAAGGTGCAGAAGAAGGAATGCGAGGCTCCACAAGATTATTCCAATCAAAGGAAAACATCCTAAGACTTGGAGGGGGCGTACTCAAAGAGAGTGGAATGCCCCCTTGTTCAGAAGGTACTGACATGGAAATGCTAAAGACAGTCAAAATATGCATCACTCCTTGAAAGGAGAGTGGGATCAACCGAATATTGCATCGACTCGACCACTTTGGAAGATTGCTCACTCTCCAAGAGAAGAGTGGGATCAACTGAAGATTGCATCGACTCAACCAATTCCTCAACCATTGGTTGAATAGGATGTGAGACAACATGGTCAAGAGACGCATCACCCCCCGAAAAGAGAGTAGTATCAGCTGAAGATTGCATTGACACAACCACTTCATCAATCAATTCTTGAATAGATTGTCGGGAAACCGAAGATAACTTAGAAATAGAAGGTCCCACAGATAAGGACCACACTCTTCGTACCACTTGAATCACAGGGCACATATGAGTAAGGTGGTATCCCTCACAAATATTACAAGGGAACTTGGGATTATGTCCTACACATCTAGGCTTCTCAATAGTATTAATGCCCCTAGCATGAATTGCAGTGGCCAGTGGGTTACCCCCAACATGACCTGCAGAGGCTAGGTGCTGATCTCCAACATGACTTGTAGAGGTTGGTGACGTTTGTCCGATATGAATAGCAGTGACTGGTTGCTTTCCCCTAACATGACTTGCAACGACTAGTTGCTTGCCTTCAACATGAGTCACAAAGGTTGTTCATAGGTCTCCAACATGATTGACAAAGGTTGGTGAACTAATGAACTAATTCCTATATGACTCGCAGTGACTGGACATTTTCTTCCAACATGACTCGAAGTGGCTGGTTTCTTTCCCCCAACATGACTAGCATAGGCCAGGTGCAGGTCTCCAACATGACTAGCAGAGGTTGGTGACTTCTTCTTCTTACTCTTCCTCTTCCTATTCATTTTAAACTTCTAGTTATTGGTACCAAGAATTTCACCAGAAGAGGGAGAAAAAGAAGAGTAGACTTCATTGGTGCATAAGGTGAAGGATAAACATCCATGTGATGCCCCTGACATAAGGTGCTTATCTGAGAATCATTAAGAGAATTTGGGACATTTAGAGTGGTCCATAATGAAACTGATAGGCCTACATTCAATGCAGGAATGTTCAAAGTGGCCATCAAGGGGGCACCAATGTTTCCAAAGAAAGGAAAAGCACAAGAATCCCCTTGGACATGTGTCCCTTGGTTGGTATCCTCCAAAAATTTGGCCATAACTTTCTTATGCACGGGTTCGTCTCTTACAGGATTTTTCATGTCCATAAAATTCTCATGCACTGACTCTAGCGAACCATTGGAATAAAAACTCATGCCTTCTAGGAGGTGGCTCCACACTTTCAAGAGGAGAAAGACCAGGGGTCCTTTCCAACCAGGTTGATTAAGTCTTGTGGACCAATGGACAAAGGAGCGAGAAGAAATTATCCCAAACTCCACTGACCAGCCTTATTTGGTGCAAGCACCCACGCTTCATGGGGCACCCTCCAATAGTACTGAAAAGTCTGATACCAAATCTTCCGTAGGTACCATGACAAACCCCACAGTCACCTCTGAGATCCCTAGGAAGGGAAACTAAGGTCACCAACTCACAGTCAATGTTCGGGGGGTATAGTCGACAATTGGGATCAAACATATGGGAAGGGTAACAAATTTTGAAGCTTCAAAAGCGCCGCCTCTCATGGAGGTAAAGGCACTAGAGAAACCCCCAATATATGATCTTTCCACTACGCTTAGTTAAGCTTCAGAGGGGTATCTCCTCGGATCTCCTTTATGTGACCTCATGTTTAGCTCCTGTGTTAGAGGATACTCCCAACTATACTGATACGAAAATTGGATTTGAAACTCTCCATAGCTCAGAATCCTACAATTTTTTTGCGGCCTTGGAGAGTTATCTATCCAATCCTAATCCAAGGCCATAATCCTAAACTTATTTGTGAACCCTAGAAACAAAGTCTAGTACATTTTAAGTTTAACATTCATTTTTAGTGGTTGTTTTTACTCAAGGGGTATGGAGTGACACTGATGTTGTTTGAGACTCTTGCAAAAATGAAACTTAGAAGAAAACTGGGAGAGAAGACTTTACACTAATCCTTCAAATGAAAAAAGAGTTTCAAAAAGAAAATGCATGAACAATCCTTCAAACCTTTAAATGTAAATTTCTTCTTTTTGATGCAATATGACAATGCAACCTTTTGAGAAAAGAAAAAGAAGAAAACAAATTATGTTCTTTCTTATTTTTCTTTTGAAATTATTTAGGGTGAGAAGAAAACAAAATCTAAGGTTAAAATCTTTTTCTTTTTCAAATAATAATGCAAAAAAATGTAAAGAAAGAAAGAGACCTAAGTAGCAGAAAAACTAGTTTTTTTTTTTTTTTCTTTCTATCAAAGAAAAACTAACAAAATATGCTAAAAGAAACTGTAGGATACACAAATCTTGCGCGCGCCCCCCCTCGACGACCATGAGGGGGGATTTTTTCAAAATGCAAATCATTTTGCCTTAAAATGCAAGCTAAAATTAAGCCAAGAACACTAGGAAACCAAGAGAAAGATCTTTTCTGTGACTTAGAAGTTTTCAAGGACTTGAGAAAGAAAAATACAACAAGAAAGACACATAGGAGGCTTAGCGAAAACTGAGCAACCAAGAAACACCTTCCAGATGAGAGAGAGAGGTTTTTCAAAAACCAAAATCTTACGCAGGTTTGGGACTGTGTATATTAGGACTCACGGATATCCGTGGGTCATACACTGGAAACTCGTGGATGTCCGCGAGTTATAAAGGAGAAACTCGGGGATGGGCTCATAATTTTAGAAAAATAAAAATCCACTCCAAAAGGGGTGCTTCTACAAACTTAATAAAAGTTTCTAAAAGGCTAATGATTTATAAAGAAAATCTAGAAAACACATAAAATCACAACAACAAGAGAAAAACAAAAAAACCCTAAGACCGACCCAAACTAGGAGAACATTCCCCAACATGGTTTCCAATTATGTTTAAGGGATTTTTCCCTCATGACCTTGGGTCAAGTCACAATAGAGCAAGACCGAATTCAGAAGACAGAACCAAACCCTATCTATATCAATGCATATAAGAAATAACTACTTTTACAAGGAGAGAGAGAAAGAAAGAAGGGAACGCCTCACACATTAAATCCTACTTTTGATGTCAATCCATTCTCTTGCTTCTTGAAGCACTCTTGATCTCTATCAGAACTAGCCTGCAATAGGAAACCAAGAATAGACTGCTACAAGATAGTTATACATTCAAATATCATATACCATGTGCATAGATTCAAATATATAGGAAATACATTAGAATATGATATCAAATTGAACCAATAAACTCACAATAGGAGGGAAAGAGAACTCTTCTATTATCAACAATGTGAGAAAGGTAGTTACAATCCAATTCAACCTTCGGTACTGGTTCAAATCCAACTATCCTGGGTTCCTCCCAAGATCTTCAAGCATCAACTCAAGTGGTGAGGCTCTTCCTTGGATAACTCAACAAGGATAGGAACACACCCTATAGTTATAATGAGAAGGAGGGAACACTGGAAAAGGAGTTTCCAGGTATGGGATGATACTCAGAGAATGAAGGGGTATAGGGAAGCTTGCTAAAAATTTTCCAACATAATCTTTCACTTCTATTATTCTCTTTATCCATGCCCCCAATGGTGCATTTATACCATCCTTGAGAGGTTAAGGAGGTTTTATTCCATTTGGTACAGGCTCAGGGAGGTTGGGAAATGAGCCCAACCGAAAACCCCGCCCGAAAATGTGGAATTATTTTATTTTTCACATTTTTTGAGGGCATCCGTGGGCTGCAAGCTAGCAAGGCACAGATGTCTGTGTGTTGCACAAAGGGAACCCGTGGATAAAAGTAAAAGTCATGTCTTTTAAGTGACTTTGATGAGGTAAGTTTGGATTTTTATTAGCAAGCTAGGGAAAAGGGTTGGGCCATGTCACAAATGATTAGATGTGTCAATTTGTGCTATAACACAACCTATTTGCAATAATCTTTTCCATAATTTTATAAGAAACATTACAAAGAGAAATGGGATGAAATTTTTCAAAGGAAGACACATTTGTTTCTTTTGGAATTAGAACCAAAAAGGATGAATTTTTGGCACCTCCCATATGAGACGAATTATGCACATATTGGACCATCCAGATGAAATAGAATTTAATGATGGACCAACATCTTATATAGAAGTGAATGGTGAAGCCATCCAGATTAGGGGAGTTTTCGGGGTTGAACTATTTGATGGATGCAAATATCTCCTCTTCTAAGACTAGCCTATTCAACTCCAAGTTGTCCTCCTCTGATATTAGAGATGGAATGTGAGAGATGAATAGATCACACGTCTCATTATTCCACTCACCCTATTCTGAATATAGATGTTCAAAATGTAGAGAAGCAACCTTTTTAATATCCTAAAAATAAGTTACAACTTCTCCTGATTGAATTTTGATTTCTTCCACCCTATTCTACCATTGCCTCACTTTAGCCTGCTTATGGAAGAATGATGTATTTTTATCCCCGACTTGTAGCCACAAAGATCTAGATTTTAGCCTACATAAGGACTCCTCTTCGTTAAGTGATTTTACATATTTCTGAAAAACAAATTGTTCTTGTTTTAAGGAGTCTGAATTTACTTCATTATTGTCCATCATGTCTTGTATTTCTTCAATATTTCTTTTGCTTTCTTGTGCCTCTATATTTGGGGTTTTTACTGAAATATTTACCCAGTCCTTGATTGCAACTTTTACCTTTTTTAACTTTTGTTCCAAAATGTGAATATGGGATCCAACAACCCATTGACACAATGCGATAGAAACCATAGGAAAAAAATCAAGATTCTCCTTCCAAAGGGTATTAAACCGGAAGGGGATGTGCCCCAAGTTTTCCTATTTATATAATATGAGAGAAATGGGTTCAATGATTAGAACTGGACCAAGGGATTATCAAAGAGGATATCTCATCAAGGAGGGACAAGAAAGAGCTGTGGATAAGGAAATGAGCAATCTTAGTTGCAATGTGTCTTGGACCAACTCTTCTATCGTTCTAGACAAATTTACCCTAGCTTGGTTGAAAATCAAACAAATCCAAAGTGGAAATGAGGTCCTCCATATTTTCCCTAGATGGATATATAACAATAGAACCCCCTCTTTTGTCAATCAAATGTATGGTAGTATTAAAATCTCCAACTATAATACAATTTTGGTGAAACCCAAAATCTCTTATGCCCAAGAGGGACTCCCAACAATTTAATTTTTCCCAGTAACTACTGGGCATATAGAAATTTATAATAGGAAGGATCTTACCTGTAGGGGGATGTACTAGCTTGAACATTATCCAATGTGATGATTCATGACTTCTTTCAAATTGGAATATTTCAGGATTCTAGAGAGTACAAATACCCCATGAAGCTCCTCTTGCACTAATCGTTGCCCCTGTACTTTTTCGCCAAATTTGTTGAATTTCTTGAAGGGATTCTTGCCCTTTAATTTTAGTCTCTTGGATTAGAAGAATTTGAGGTTTTTCAGTTATTATTAGCTTTCCCATTGCTTCTTTCTTCTCTTTTCTCCCCAAACCTCTACAGTCCCAGAAGACCAATTTCATTATTTACTAGATGATTTGGTTACCCCACCTTTAGAGGGTTGAGAGGGAATGTGAGATGGCCATTTTTAGGAATGATATTTCCCACCTTTTTCATACTTCTTGAATAATTCTTCCACTGTAGTTTGGATACCTAACTCTTTGTCCTCGTCTACTTCCTTCTCCCTACGATTTCAATTTTATCTCCGACCCACCTTCCTTGTTGTCGTTCTTTGTGACGCTTATATTCCTGACTCTTCCCCTAATTCCTCTCAACTTCCTTCCTCAAGAATGATTTGAATACCATAAACTAGTCTGGAAGGTATTTTACTAGGGGTGGGGTCCCCTTTCCTAGTGATTTAATTCTCTGACCAAATTAATGGGATTTCTGGGTCCTCTACTAGTTTATTACAATTTTCCGTTTCAATGCCTTCCTCTCGCGATTCTGCAATTTCTTCTTCCATATTCTCTAGAGATTCATACTTATTTTTGCTACTTTCTTCCATACGATCCCCCCAACCGAGGGTCTACCCTATTTTGGAGAATATGGAGGAATATTCCCCCATGTTCCTGTTATTATACCACTGCTTTTCTGAACACCTTCTTTCTTTTTGGTTGTTTCCACTGTTCTTGATCCCATTCTTTTGGCTGATCTACCTTTAGATTTGGGAAATTATTTGCAAAGTTTCCATATTCATGGCATGATTTACATTTAAACAAAAGCTCCTCGTAATCTACTTTTTGGATATAAGACCAATTATCTAGGGTTAGCTAAATATCCTCAGGTATACCTTTTTCAAGATCCACTTCAACATAGAGATGCACACATGATCGAAGACCTTCTCATGGTTCGACTCGATCAATATACCTCCCTAGAGTATTGCCTATGCTTCTCAGGGTTTCATCATTCCAACAATGAAGGAGGAGGAAAGGCAAGCATACCCATACCGAGATTGTTGAAGGAATATCATTTTCGGGACTAAATTTTGGTGTCCATTTATTCAGATACATACCTCATGTTCCCATGAAATAAGGGCCTCTTCTGAAGATAAGATCTTGATCTTCCTTGTTTTCAAATAGAAAGACAAAAAATCGCTTACCACAGAATGCCAAAGACATTTTCCCTTGAATTTTTTTCTTCTAGTTCAGATCCAACCATTGTTCCATATCACGCGGGGATGGCCACAAACCAGTAAACTTCCCGATGAACCCATTCTCAACAAGCTACAATGTGAATGGATGGGAGGTCAAATGATGCATTGATACTTTGGGAATATCATGTATTGTTTTTACAAATCGAGGTGGAGGATGCGACTTTACTGTCTTAGAATAAGAAGCAATCAACGACTGGAGAGTTCCAATGTCTAGAGGTGGTAGAGTCGAAGGGGGGGCATCTCCCCCCGATCTAGAGGCCATGCTGTACGAACGAGATCTCAGCTGCGCAAAGTCTAAAAAAACCCCAACAACAGAGTGTTTTCACTTGTAGGCCAACACTGATAAGCATGTTGTAATGAGGCATTCTTTGTTAGATCTATTTTTCCAAAAGAAATGAAGGACATGGGGGTGGGCTTGGGTCCAATTATGTGTGCACAGGTCACGATATCATTTAATATAATATCTTTGAGTGCAACCACACATTCAACCACTACCTCAAGGTGCCCCCATCACTTCATCTTAGGTCCTCATGGGAATTGAACCTTTCCCAACGATGAAAAACTCCTCGCTTTCCATCATTGGATCCAACTCCTTTGGGCTAAATAATTATTAAGATCTGTGTTTGACAACAATGCATGGCCAAACTTTTAAAAGTTAGAGGCATTCTTTTAAAAGTTTGGCCATGGATGCCACATGAGTTGGAAAAGCTTAAACGACTTGTAAAATATGAAGTGTATGGGCTTAGAGATCATGATGAACACCACATTAATATTGTAATAATGATAGACATTGGGTTATATAAGTCATTACAGGGTTAATATTATGTACTTATCTTTAGGTGACTTGCATTGGTTGTAAGTTCATATGGCACAAGCTTACATGGTGATGTTGTACATGATTTATAAAGTATAAAGTCATTTAAAAAGAAAATTACAAAAGAAATAATAAAAGTGATTTTTTTTAAAAATGAAGAGGAAAAATGAAACATAATTAGAAATTGATTACATTTTTTGAAAAATGGATAATAACTCCAAAATACAATAAAAAGTAAAAATAAAAATACAGAAAATATATATAGGTATAATGAAAGGGAGAACACAAATTAAAATTGAGTGAACAAAGTCTTGCTTGATTGGTAAAGTGGAGATGGTGATGTTCCCCCACTAAGGGTTGGTTCTCCCTAGTTTTGAAAAATGGATAATAACTCCATAGTACAAAAAAATTAAAAATAATAATACATGAAATTTATACGAGTATAAAGAAAGGGAGAACAAAAAATAAAATTGAATTCTAACAAAGGTTTGCTTGCTTGGTAATATGGGGTTGGTGTTATTCCCCCAATAGGGTTTGACTCTCCCTAGTACATGTTTGTCCCTTGTGGGTGGATTGAATGTAGTGATAGACATAATTACTAACCTATTGGGGTGGTGGTATTTCCCCATTGAGGATGATACCCCATAGAAAATGTTACTCCCTTATGGGCCATCATGGCCGTGTAATCTATTCAGATGTTGTGATAGAGAAAGTTTTAAACCCTAGTGACAATAGATTTCCACTCTAGGGTTGATTAAGTGGCATTCATTGTCAAAGAGAGTGTACTTTGTTTTTACAAAAACAAACTAAAATCAAAACAAAGACCTAAAAATGCGATTGGAAATAAATAATAAGTTAACCTTTGTTTTGTAAATTCTTTTCCAAAATTGCAATTGTACATTAGGTCTATGTACTATGTACTCCTCATTGTATTTATTTTCCGCATGAAAGCAATTGTCTAGTGTTTATTTTTTTTCCTAGGAAAAAAGAATGAATTTTTATTATATATAGAAGGCCACATTTTACATATGCTTATAATAACATTGAAAAAAATGGACTGGATATACACCTAAATTAGATAACTAGTTCAATCTCCAGAGTCCTACAAGCACTCATAAATATGGTCATTCTTTTTCCAAAATAATATCTATCACTATTAAAAAAGAAAACAAGCCTAAATATCCAATACAACAAAAATTCTATCTTCCATGTTCTTAATAGATTTGATGAGTCAAGTCCCTAGATGTAGTCTTCTCATATGGAAATAACCTTATAGGATCCATAATTTCATAACCATAGCTTAAAATCTAGAACAACATAAAGACTAAATACCTTGTTCAGATCTTTATAACTGCAATACATAATAATATTCCTATCAGAAGGAAGTAAACAAGTGAAATGGTTAGAGGAAAACATGCACTAGAAACAACACTAGGAAAAGAGCCACTAGAAACACCAATAGGAGTATAGGAAACAACAACAAGAATAGGGACACTAGTAGTACGACTAGGAATAGAGGCACTGACAACACCACCAAGAGTAGTAAAGGAACCGACAATAGGTGTAGGTGTGATACTCCCAATGTCCGTGGTATCTGATCTCAAGAGAATCTATAAAACAAAAACTTTATATAATGTAATTTAATTCAACAACAATAATATGTTCAATACATTAAAGTGATTGATAGAATCAAATTTCAAAATTTCATACGTTGTACTGATATATTTTTGCAATCAAGTATGTATTTCCATGCTTTCTTGAAAGGTATCACCCATCAAAATTTTAAGTTCTTCTTCCCGATCTCTAACCTTTTTTCTATTATAATTGAAAGGGTTAGGATCATCGTAGTAGTCATGATCTTCATGACCATCATGAGGTTATGTGGATTCCCACAAACCACCAAAATTTAACATGGATTAGAACATCGATAAACAATGATAAAAAACATATAAATGGTATATTAGATTTCCTGCCTTACATAAATGATTTTTCCATGATCAATCTACAACGTAAACAATGATATGTTAATTAGATAATATATGCATACATAAAATAAAACTATTTTTCCATGATCAATCTACAACGTAAACAATGATATGTTAATTAGATAATATATGCATACATAAAATAAAACTATTGCAAATAATTTTCAAACACAATATTCAATAAATGGCAACCACAAATTTTAAAACATAATCACCTCTTTCCTTAATTCAATTCAAATAATAATTGATCAACATGTTATTTTAAAAAGACTTGTATAAAATACCATGGCCATATTACCATGACAAATATTTACTTGGAAAACTTGCTCAAGAGAGAAGACATTGGTGTAAGCATTGGATGTTCCAGTTATGATACTAGGACATTAATGTTTGACAAAGCATGTTTTACATTAATGTTGTTTGCAAATTAATTCTACTCATTAACGAATTCAAAAAACACTTAAACATTCACAATTGATATACATTTTAGAAAACAACTAAAATGTGCATTTTATTATTTGCATCTAAAGAAGTACATTTATTACATCCCTAATCATCATCATTAAAACATACACATTCATCTTCCCCATAGGTGCACCTTAGTGGCTAATCAGATTCCTTGTCATTTGGCACAATATATAAGCATGCATCTTCAAAATCCTTTATAGTGGTGGATGACTGAGCCATTTCCAATTTGGACTTAGTGGTTGGGTTGAAATGATGCCATGGGGCACCTATAGTTTTGTTAGCCACAAACATTTATTTTCCAAACATGCTCTTTTGTTGTAGTTTATAGGAAAATAGGTTTCAAGGAGGGTAATAAGAATTCTATTGGTGGAATTGACCAATATGGGAATGAAAAATGTAATAGTTCATGGGACATCCAATATCATTTTTGCAATCATACTGATTTTCTATCCCCATTGGCCATGGTGGATGATAACAACGAAAAGATGCGTGGAATAAACATAAACATCATAATGAGGGAAATGTGATGCATGTAATATTAGATACAACTTATATAAAACTATACACAAACTTAAACACAAAAAATTGCATACTTTAACTGATACAATAAAGATAGATTAATTCTAAATGCATAATCTACAAGAAAGAGAAAGTGGTTAGAGTATTACCTAAATGATATAGATACCAACTCATTGAAAATGAGGAGCATGCAGAAACTTTGCGCTCCAATCCTTGATCCAGTTGGACACAACAAAGTGTGGGAGATGACTCTCCTCCCAACAAATGCCTCATTCAATACAATTGAGAGCCCACCGATCCCTCAATCAATCTCTTATGCCAGTCTCTAATTCCTCAACTCAAGATTTTACTTCAACCAAAAATCTCTCTCACTCCCTTTTCTTCCTTCATTAAATAGAATCCATCCATGGAAAGATATCCATTAGTTAGAATTATTAATTTCTCTTTTCTTTTCATTAGTTTCCCTTTTAGTATATTAGTTGTCAACTAATTATTATCATGCTTTTATTATTTATTGGTTAGTTTATTATTTTCTTAAATTGTTATCACCTTTTATTATTTTAAAGCCATTTATGATTTTCTTCCTCTAGTATTTAATATTTTTTATTAAATATAGGAAGTAAATGCTTTCCCCATTCAAGGAGCTTCGTCTCGAAGTTAACTTTAATTATGTTTCTTATAGGTGTATATTTATTTATTTATTTTAACTTTCTTCCTATATCCTCCCATCACCCTCTGCTATAACTTGTATAAGAGCCATCCAAGTGACC
Source organism: Picea engelmannii (assembly GCA_009831015.1). Classification (NCBI taxonomy): domain Eukaryota; kingdom Viridiplantae; phylum Streptophyta; class Pinopsida; order Pinales; family Pinaceae; genus Picea; species Picea engelmannii. Next base: position 105,683 of record ML815067.1, read on the forward strand.
ATAACATGCATTAAAATTCATGTCACAATTTCGGGGAAGTGTGAGTACTCTCTATCCCTCTTCCCACTTTCGGTACTAGGCATAAATCCAATCTGTCTAAATGGGACCTCAAGGCCCAAGACATCATCTTTCCAAGAAATCATATGGTCTGGTACACTACTCGTGTACCCCGGTATCTCGAAAGCCTAACCCAAAATTCTTCCACAACTCCTACCAAATACTCATCCCTAGGCATCGAAGTCCAACCATGCAAATCCACCAATGAGTGGTACTCCAACCCTTCTTCCAAACTTCAACATCTCAACTCCAATATCAGGCATGCTGTCCTGTTCAAGAATGGTCCTATGTCCTATCAAACAATTATACAAGGAAAAGAACCACTGACATAGGTTGTGTGTGTGTGTGTGTGTGTGTGTGTGTGTGTGTGTGTGTGTGTGTGTGTGTGTATTCAATCACATGTTTGAATGAGTTGTTCTAAGTCATTTAAACTTGCAAATTTGCTATAACAATCATTTTAGTGGGGTAAGAGGGTCCATAAGCCCTAGGGTTTGAGCTTATGGCTTTGATATCATTTGTTATGCAAGTAATCTCACATTCATCTTATATAAAAATATACATTGATTTAAACACAAAAATTTGCATACTTTAATTGATAAAATAAAGATAGATTAATTCTAAATACATAATCTAGAAGAAAGAGAGAGTGTTTAGAGTATTGCATGAATGATATAGAGATAAACTCATTGAAAATAAGGAGAA